>JAMPIV010004348.1:0-116745 GCA_024509875.1 Oreohelix idahoensis | reverse complement strand
GGTCATAGTCAGAAATATATTTCAATAAAATCCACGGCATAAATACATATACATTATCTAAAACAAGAAATGCACAGTCACTAACTAATTAAAAATTAAATGTTGAATGTATTAGACTAACCAATAATGTATGTAGGAGTTATTAATATCTTTTTTTTTTTTTTTTTAAACCCTAAACTTTTTCATTTTTATATTTACGTATTTTTTTAACTAATTAATAACTAATAGAGGGCAATGAGAAATAGTATAAGATAGTCAACAGAAATAAAAAATTAGAAGTACCGAAAAATTAAAAAACCAAAATATTAAAGTAATACATTAAATTAGCAATGGTGTGTGAAAATGAAGTAGTTAGGATAGATACCTAATTATTTTAACGCAATCTGAAGAAAAAGAACAGAAAAAAAATTCATACATTTTAACAAATATATATGAAATGTCATAATGATAATATCTATTAACCTTAATATATTACACTAATTAAAAGGTTTAATTGGTGTGCGATATTCTTTTTGTTTCATCTTTGTGCTTAGTATCATTTTTTATTGTTTTTTAATTCATCACACTTATTGACTTTATTATCTATTATATACTAAATTAATAACAAGACAAGTTTTAATAAATATTGGACATGAAGATCCAATCGTAGTTACCCACTCACTGTTGAATTGTAAGAAAGTTCATTAAAGACACAAGGTTCCATATTATCAAATTATGATTTATTATCCATTATATCGTTAGTTCCTTCTATATTAGAACTTTTGAAAGTAAATTGACTAAGTCATTAGCGTATCTGTCCCCTATCTACATCAGAGATTGTTCCCTTTTTTAACAGTTTTTTGCAATCGAATTGATGTGATACCAAAGTGGAATTGAAGTTCAAATTTTCAAACGATCCGTAAAACGTGATATTTTGATCACAATAGTTTTTATTTCGTGAATTGTCCTTATTTAGGTATAAGTCCAACTGAAATTGTTGTATATTCTAGACATAGATATCAATACCGTTATTTGCTAATGTAATACATACTAGTCGTAAACTTTTTCTTGAAATTGAAATATTCATTCAGATCGTAGGATGTCTGGACAACGTGTCGCTATGACGTTTTCAGTTCCCAGGTATCGACTGTATCTCAACCTCGTAGAGTTGCAACGTAATAGCAAATCGGCAAGTTTTAGCACTTTTATGGTTTTGAGCGACGTAATGCTGGGCCACTGATATCCTGATTAAGTCTGATCAAAATGGAGATCCCAGTAAAAACTTTTCCAACTTGGTAATAATTGCCCAAATACGGAGAGCAATTCTCGAACCACAGTGGAATTTACGTCTCCGCAGGTTTCAGTTTCGTGAGATATACAATACGGGGTGAGGGACATCATCATGATATTGCAGTTAGGACATGCACCGTGTCCGTAATTACTCGCATCTGTCCGTCGAACAAACTTTTTTAGAAAGCATCTGGTAATCTTAATACAGGTGGGCGATGAAAATATTTTTACGATAGCGCGAAAAAGTTTTTGTCAACAATCGACGGTCCAATTTATCCTTAAAGGCATGTTTCTTCTTTAGTAACGCAGAACAGGACTAGCCCGTGATGGATGATACGGTGAGGTACAAATCTGCTATAGTATTGGATTAAACCTAACCAGACTTCCTAACAATGTTTTCTTCGTTTGAGGAACAGATAAAATTTAATATTTTAGAAAACCGTACTGGGAATTGTTTGTGGATACGACGTCACCCGATCCAATTAATGTACGAACACAGGAATGTTTTCTCATTACACCTCTATTTGGACACATTTTTGTTGGTATTAGCGGTTTAAATGGTTATCCGCAATATTGCCAATAACTGATTCAAGACCCAAAAAATGTTCCCTCAAAATGATGAACTACAAAAAACATAATTGTCGTCAATAATAGGTAATTATATCTGATCTACCTGCTAAAATTTTTCGCATCATGCAAATAAACGGTAGCTGGAGCAATTCATTAGTCCCGTAATGCTCATCATGTTCCACCTGATAACGACCTTGTGTATTTTGAGATTGCTGTGTAGTATTTGGCTCTTTCGGTTAGGTGGAATCTGCCAATAAACCCTTTAAGTTACGTCAATTTTTAGTGAAAAGTGGTAGCATTTGGATAGAATACCGAGGAATTAACTCGTCAAGGGATTAGGTTGTGGTTCGCTATCCGGTACTGTCTGCGCACCACATCAAGTTTCCCTATAGTCAACACAATAAACGTATGTTGTTGTCCTTTTTCACGGACAATGGACTACACGGAGAAGAAGATTAGGAGACTGTACTAGTCTCAATATTACCTAATGATATAACCTGTTTCGAGTTTCCTGAGATGTCTTTACTCAGAAATCGAAGAGGTAACAGAATAAGGATGAACACGGAATTGGTGTATCCTCGTTCAAGAAATAATAATCGTGACTTAATTACAGATGTGAAAACCGGTACATCAGTTAAACACGTTTTGAGTCTGGGAAAGATTGTAGAAGATCAAGCAACGCAATTTGATGCTGATGCGTGTTGTAACCGTAGAAGAAAAATGGTTCTCATTCCACTCCAAGATTCTGTAGAATTGGCCAGTAAGTTAAAGGTGTAAAGCGCATCTGGAATTCAGGAAAAGGAATATTTTTCCTCCCTGAAAACAGATAGATTAGAATTAATGACAAGTAGAATTACATAGTTTTGTCAATCTAATTCATGTGAAAAATCTTGAACTGTAAGTGTAATAGGGTGTGCTAAATGAAAATTGCTTGAGCAAAGTTAATATGGAAATATTCTATTCTGTGTGCCCGTGGATATCCTAAGACTTAATCAAACGGTCCTGAAATTTTATCAGTAACCGTATAAGGGACCAGTAAGGAAAAGAAAGAGATGTATGAACTATGCTGCGTCCCATCCAATGATATGAGATCCCAATTTGTTATTACCATTAGACATGTTATCTGCGTGACGCCGGCATTAGGTTACTAAATTGTACCCGTCGACAATGATGGTAAAAGTAAGCACCATTAACATGCTCGATTGGGACCAATATCGGAGCATCTCTATTGTTACGAAATGTAACTATAGCTTCACCATACCTGTCATTGGAAGGTGACAACAACCGTACAAAACATCACGTCTGCCGTGTCATTAAAGAACTTCCTAAGCGCCTGCCATCTGGTACCTGGTGGCAGATGGCGCACTAACACGGTGCGAGAATATGCACCCTTCCCAATGTAAGGTGGGAAATCAGTGTCACTAACGTGAATTAACTAGTTCTTCTATTTAATCTTTTGGATCTGGTAGCCTTTTGAGATGATGCCTCATTGTGATTGACATATTTATTTGTCCTAATTTTATTAGTTAAGTTCATAAGAACTTCACCATCATTACCCTTGTTCGGGACATCCCTTCTTTTCCCATTTTCAACAATTTTATTCAGATCACTGTTAATATGATCCTGTCGCCAACATCTATCTTCCGACTTGGCGGCATTCTCTTGAGAAAAGGTATATCTGCCTCGAAATGATTTTCTAATCTTCCTAGGATGGACTGGTAGTTTCGTCTACTTTTTATTACTGTTAGGAGAACTTCTGGTGTAATGTGTCCGCAGTTTAGCACTGTCTCCTTTGCCTTCTGAAAAATAAGACTGCATTGTGGGCAACTATTTGCCACGTTATAATTTATAGCAAAGCATGCAGCAGAAGAATTCATTGTATTATCGTTAGGTGGAACCTAAAACTTAGGGGTAATATCATTTGTCACTGCTGCCCCGTTATTATGGTTATAATGTGAAGATCCACGAGAATGAGAACGATTACGAGAATAATTAGTTGAATTATCCCGTTGTCGTCTATTGTAATTGTTATCTCGATGTCTCGAGTTATAATTATCGCTATTCTTCCAATTGTTACCATTATTATATTGATATGACCGATTATAACTTGAGTTACGTGGATTACTGTTGTATCTTGACTGAGGTGAATAATTTCTGGTTTGTTGTCTTCCTCTATTAAAGTTATTGTTAAAGTTATTCTGTCCCTTATGAAAATTAATGTCATAGTTTCCTTTGAACCTACCTCTGTCCACACTGTGTGTTCTAGGTTTGTTATGATTATGATATGCCATATTAGAGGCTACAGGAAGTGGTTCTCTTATCAACGAGCCAGAAATATTAGCATTCGGATGAGCTGTGCAATAATTTAAAGAAATTTTTTCTAAATCATCAATAGTTTCTGGTTTTCTTTCTTGCAGATAAGCAAAGAATGGTGAGCTGACAGAAGATAACACTTTATCCCTCAATAACAAATCGACTAACTTGTCGTAAGATTTGTTGACACCTGCCAGTTCAACCCATCTGTTAAAAGTATTGCGTATGTTAGCAATAAAACCTGTGAAATCTTTATTGTTATCTGGCAACAAACTTTTGAAACGTAATCTACATGCCTCTTCGTTCAAGTGGAAACGACGTAATAACAACGTCTTAATGGCCTCATAATCTGTGGCTAATGTAGGATCAATATTTTGTGCTGCACTTGCAGGTTCGCCATCCAGAAATTCCTTAAGTTTAAGTGCCCATGAAGTTTTGTCAAGGTTATTGACCTTACATATATCCTCAAAGCGCGCCAGCCACGATGAAAGGTCGTCCACGTGTAATTTGAATGGTGGTAATTTAAAGTAATAATTGCCCTTAAGTCGGGTGGATGAAGATCCAGATTGAGCATTATCATTTTGGCTTGCTGCAGCACTCTGCGAATTAAGTTTTGCTGTTTCCAATTTAAGCCGTTGCAATTCCATTTCTTGCTGTAGTATGATTTCTTGTCGTTTCAATTTATTCTCTTCTTCAATCCGTAGGATTTCATCTCTTGCCACCTTTCTTTCTTCTTCTTCCTTAGCAATAGCTTTCCTTTCCTCCTCTTCTGCCTTATATTTTGCAAATTCAGCCAATGCATAAGCCTCGAGAAGTTCTCCTTTTTTTCCAAAATCCTTACCATTTTTAATAAAATAGTCTAAGTTAAGCATCTTGAAGTTAATTTATTTAAGTATTCAATTACTTATGTCTTGTAATCACCACTTATAATAACTCAACGAATGAATAATTAATACAAGAAATTGCAATATTCTGTATTGTTATGCATAAGTTCCACAATCTATAATATTATGTAAAAATATTATACATATTTTCACTGATATCTTTCCTAGATAGTTATGATAGTTAGTTCTAGAAGCTGCTGAATTATAAAAAAAAATCAAGCACTTAATATTACTATTTAACAAATTATGTGTATTATCCCCAAATAATTAGTCTTAATTGTCACTAAGTTCACAATATTAGTACTGAGAAAAGTGTACTAATTTATATTAAATATGTATTAATATGTTATAAAAAGTTTTAATAATTAATCATTTATATATTATAAAGCCATAATCATGAGGGCATAAAGTGCATTGCCCATTTCTAGGACCACTACTGCAAATATGTGTGCAAAGTCCCTAATTCCCCTCATCAAAGCTGATGAAAAATTTAATCATATTCATCTACACAATTATTAATGAAGAAATTATAAGCATTAATATTAAATTATAGAAGGATGAAATGAATACAAACAAATACAATGGTTAACCAAGGAGTACAGAACAGTAGCACAACCCGAATACCAAAGTGACATTTTCACCATAAAACTGCATTAATAACACTAAGTGGTATAAAACGGAAGTGAGAGATTAAGAATGAAACTGAATAGAAGTTAAGATGTGTACGTAACAAAATAGTGACGTCGCAGGACTCATTTGACGTTAATACAATACATTTAATTAAAATTAAAAGATAGCTAGATCAGAATAAACAAGATAGATTACGAACATAAGACTGTAAATGAATAAAAAATAAGAACCCAAATACACCAGAAGACACCAGATATAACATGACTATACACCTAACATGCAAAGTGAATTAATGCAAGTCCGAACGTAAAGATCACACGATAATGATAATTCGACGCCTTCCTCGCGCGGTGCTATTAATTCACAGTCTTAGGAACATTCAGCATGAATATCGGCATCCTCAGAGCCATTTTATTCATTCCGAACCGCCGCCCAACCATACCCGCTACATGATAAGGACAGGAAACAATATTTAACATGGATTACAACGAAAAAAGAACCATGACATTATTTGGACAAAAAGGACGAAATATTTTAACCTTTAAAATTAGTGACTTATCTTGTTTTGGCGGTAATATCGTACATTATATGCTTCGCCGACAGACTCGAGAGCTTGTTTGTATCATTGAGAAAGTCAGCAATAGGTTTCATTTGATGTTTGAAAGCTGCAAATAATTTTTGTTTTGAAGGAACATTGTCAGCTGCTGGCTTTTCCAACCGTTCTTACTGTCGTCAAGGGATGACGTCACCGGTGTTTTTGCAAATAATGTCCATTTCGGCTCGAATAGGAAAAATGTCTTATTTTTTTGTGGTTCGTTCTTTTGAAAAATTTCAAAACCACTAATGGCCACCAGTTGTGACGGGTCGGTGGTGGTGGTGGTGTTGGTGTTGCGATTCCTTGGTTATGGTATTATTTATTGAATAGTAAAGTCACTCTTTAGACGTATCAATGTTGGTTAGGAATGGTTAGCTCTGGGCAGCAGAACATCCCGGCGAGGTTCTGAGGTGCATAGTATATAGGATTTGATTTGCCTTGGGGGAGGGGTATCGTGCTGACAAAGGAAAACACCAAACAGCTGTAGAACCGAACCCGAAACGTAAATAAAGGATCAAGCTTTCTGCTTTGAGTCCACATGTATTGAGATTCATACAAAAAAACGATAATCGACATTCACAAATGGTTTCATGTACAATTTCAGCGTAACAATTGAATTCCAAATAATATCAGTAAGTATTCGTCCGTGTCAAAACAATATGTCAGATGAACATCGTGGCTATATACGTGCGCTGTTGTAGTCAACAGCCAGAAATGAGCACATGAGTTCTTGACATCTACAATTTGAATCATAATACGATTCTCCTTCCATTATTAGTTTAATTTTTATAAATCTCATGCTTAGATTAATTTCCGAAACTGACCCTGAAGTCTACATCGATTCATCTATATAATATAGGCAATATACTCAGCCTTATTTCCATGGAAGAAATACAAGACACGACCTTCTTGCTTGACGGATAGCGTAACGAAGGCCCTGTAACCCACTCACCGGCGTGACCTTCCCAACGCGAATGCGTCATATTAAATCTCCGCATATATTTCGCGTTCACTATACCGTTAAAATATCGACATATTCTATAAATATTAATGACCCCTAAACGTTGCGCATGGGTAAACCCAGCAGACGCCATCAATTTAAAATAACACCGTAACAGAACACACCACAGGTCCCTATGGCAGATACGACACTGTACTTTTTACATGCGAGGTGTGTTCAAATGAAAAACCCGTCCCAGTGGTTTTATAACAAATATATGTAAGGTACATCAGCAGGAGTAATAGAATTAAATACAGCAATTGTTATGAAGCAAGTACTCATGGGGTTCTTTAGAAATAGTCACCATAGGCATTCAGGACACACATCCCACTGCTTGGGTAGACGGCGGATGCCGTCAGACAAAAATGACTTTGGTTGCTTATTGAACCATTTGGTCAATCCGAGGCCCTGACGTCTGCATCGGAGTGAATCGTTGTCCCTTTAGAGATTTTTTAAGGGTCGAACAAATGAAAGTCACATGGTGACAGATCGGCGCTGTAGGCTGGGTGTGGCAGAACTTCCCACCTTTTCCTTGCTAACGCAACATGTGGACGAGCATTGTCGTGCAACAGAATCACACCACGCGAAAGCATGCCGAGTCGTTTATTCTTGATGGCTGTATGCTGGTTGTCTAGTGTGTCTTTGTAGCGGATGGCATTGATGTTCACGCCAGGCTCTTTAAAGTCTACCAATAGAAGCCCTTCATGGTAAAAAAATGCGGTCAGCATAACCTTACCGGCGGAAATCTGTGACTTGAATTTTTTGGGTTTTGTTGATCCGGAATGTTTCCATTGCATGCTCGCTGATTTGCTGCACGGCTCAAAGGGGTGGCACCACGACTCATCGCCTGCCACTATGCGCAACAGAAATGCATAACCCTCCTGTTCGTAACGCAGCAGGTGGTTCAAACCCCACCCCATGCGTTCTTCCTTATGGTGATCGGTCAGCATCCGTGGGACCCATTGTTAACAAACCTTCCGATACTTCAGTTTCTTCCTAACCAACATTTGAACTGTCCCAAGAGACACAGCGAATTCCTCTGCTAGCGAACGTAAGCTCCGACGACGGTCCACCCGTATTGCTGCATCAATCTCGGCGATGGCTTCTTCTGTCGCAACAATATGCACCTGTCCTGGGACCGCCAGAAGATCTTTTCGTTAACTGACGTCCTTCTCGAAACATTCGTGCCCCAGTATTTCACTGTAGTAATAAACCTCCTTTTTCTCTTCTTGAGGGTAACTGTGTATTCTCCTCACGCAAACCAGTGATGGAGGCTCCAGGGGGAGCAAAGGTCAACTCAACCAACGCAGGATTATGCAAATATGGAGTGTGAGTGTGAAGTATGAGTTAGGCGAATGGTGGACTGTTCGTGTGTTGACCCGTATAAGGCACTCATTCACCACATTACGTTTATGTCACCAATGCAGATCACTGTAGTCGTTTCAATAGTTTAATTGGACGCACACACTTGACAGATTGGGTACAGTTACAGGAAACATGAGTCGACATAGACAGCATAATATTGATCAATGGACTACCGTCCCTAAATTAGCATTCATGAAGAATAATCTTGCAATGGAACATCTGTAAACACCAAGATTTCCATAGTTAATATGAATACAGTCAGTAGACCTTACTGACCGAGCATGTCAATTAAGCAATACTGTTTAAACTTGACTCCTAAACAGGATCTCTTTCTAGCGAAGATTCTTTTAGGTACATTACAGCACATCTCTGTGAAGATAATGTTAATTTCTTTATAATAGTGATCTCTCAATCATCACCTGATAATAAGGAAGTTTTCCCGTTCTCTGCTAATGATTTACAATAAGTAGAATTCCCAAAAATCAATCGAATTCCACCAATGGATGACTGGTTCCCGGTTGAGGCATCACTCCACTATACGGGTGTATAGCCAAATCTTCAATCGAAGCTTTGTTCATCAACAATAAATGATTCTACAAGGATTCAGCATATTCTGTCCATCGAAATAGTTGCTGCATTTAAAACATATCTAGTGCTGCTAGAGAATATGTTCGTATAGACATATTTCATAGGTAAGTTCATGTAAACGTCTGCCCATCTTAAGCCTAGGAATGAACGAAGTCAGCAAAAGTACGTTTTTTTACCTGGACATAAGAAATACAACTAAGCAAGCACAAAAACGCTCTCCCGGCGTTATAGAATCACAACTGGGGGAACTCATGGACTAAACGATCCTGGAAGAAAACTATCTTCGTCCCCAGAATAACTTTAAGAGAGATTCACAAACCCTGTAATTATCATTGTTTGTCCTCTATTGTAACCCCTATTTGGGTTTTGAGTCATAATTCCTCTGGTTACTATTATCATATTCATTATAATGAGTATCTCTGTAATTATGATCTTGTTGTCTCCATGATGGAAAACTAGGATAGTTTCTATAATGACTTCCTTTGCGGAAGTTCCTATAATTATGACCACCCCTGAATCGAGGGCTGTCGGCTCGTCTCCAGATATTCGAAGAAGAACCCTGAAATGATTGGTTACCTTGGTTCTGATCACTGTTATGGTTACCCTTTTTATTAAACCTGCTTTGAGGTCCTTGGAATTTGTGTGAGTAATTAGGGTTGTATGGTGTTGCTGATGCAACTGGCATACCTTCCTTAACCTTAGTATTGCTAATAGCTACATCTGGGTGTGCAGTGACGTATTGGGTACAATATTCTTCCATTTCTTTTAGTGTTTTAGGTTTCCGCTCATGTAGGAATTCAAGGAATGGTTTACTAATGCTTGACATAATCTTGTCCCTGAGCAATAAATCCGTAAGTGCTTCATAAATAAGTCTTTTCTGTTTTGGACAGTTCAATCCAACGATTAAATGTAAGACGTGTCCTTGCAATGAATTCTGAGAATTCTACCCCTGATTCAGGTACCATTCTTTTAAACAAAATACGGTAACCTTCCTCAGATAACTGGTATTTCTTTATCAAGGCTGCCCTAATAACCTCATAATTATCCTTGTCAGTTTCTTCAACCAAACTTAAACTCGTCAGAGAATCACCCTTTAAATTCTCAGACAACTGATTAGCATATTGTGATTTCACCACATTTAGAGCTTGACAAGCACGTTCAAATCTATCAAGCCAGTATGTTATATCATCACTGGCAGAATGGAACGCTGGTACATTGACGGTGTAAGTAAAGGGTGGACCGCTAGATGACTGATTGACATGACTCGTGTTTGTCAATTTCAACTTTTCTAACTCAAATGCTAAAAGTTCTTTTTGATGTTCATGTTTGCTCTTATTGCTCTTTTTCTCCTCAGCTTCAATCTTCTTTGTCTAATCTCTTTTTTGTTCAGCTTCTTTGTCTAATCTCTTTTGTTCAGCTTCTTTGTTTTGCTTTTTGTCTAATTCCATTTGGGCATAGCAATTTTTGTCTAATTCTTTTGTTCAAATCCTTTGTGTTCAGCTTCTTTGCATCTGCAGTTTGTTTTTCTTTTGTTCAAATTCATCTGCATTTCCATTTTTTCTATTCTATTTCCTCACCTCACTTTTTGTTTCATTTCCTCAGCTTTAATTTCCTCAGCTTTAAGTGCATATTGACTGGTAGCATACTCCCTCCAACTTATCTCCAGCCTTGCCTAGAGATTTCCCTAACTCAATAACGTGTTCCAATGTAGACATGATGTCTAATAATGATAGCAATCAGTTGACACAAAAATGTAATCTATATTCCAAAGTAATGTAAACACAAGCTCCTAATAATTTGATTCAATCAGCTCCTTATCCCAAACTATGTGGGGAACAAACAAGCCTTTAGTAAGGTCTTGTATAATCAACTGTGTACCAACCAATTACTAAAAATCATCAGTTGACTTTTTCTTATAAATTCATATGATCAAATATATTTTAAATAGTGTATGTCGATCAAGAACACAACATAACAATTATACAAGAGAACATGGAAACATTTGCAGAAATCAAATAAATCAAATAGGAAAAAATCAAAGAAAAAATGATCACAGAAATCTGTGATGATATCTGCAACAGAATGAACAAGACAAATAACGCCACAGTATATGAACATAAATTGTGTATAAAACTGAAAGATAGACAAAGGGTAGACCAACAAATTCAAACAAATCAAAACAAAACTAAGGAACAAAAAATTATTAACAAAAACAACGAAGAAACGAACACCTCATCACAACTAACAAAAATAGCACCAGATGTTGCCAGCAAATTTCCAATAAAGAAAATTGCTCCTTATAGAACGCTAATAAAAGCCCTATTTTACTTGGGAAATCTTATATTTAGACACACGAATAAAATGCAAACATTAAACATGAAATACATATATACAAATAACATGTAAACATCAATAGCATAACTGCATACATTAATTAATTAAATGTGTTGTGGTTGGAATGTGTTGTAAATTATGCTCAGTATAAATGGTACAGCTTTTTAATTCAACTAACTGCCATTTTCAATCAATTTCAATCTTTGATTTATTTCATTACACTGTTCTTAAATATTAAAGTTCAAAACAATAGCAGAACATAAGAAGGTCCATCGATGAAAATAGGCTTCTAAGTTCAATACTTCTGCTAACACAGTTAATTTGCTTGCCAATGTTCTGTGTAATGCTGTGATGTCCACTTGTAAACAACTTGCCGTGCTACGCTGTCTGTTATATGAAATAATGCCTGTACCAAGGAAAATGTCAACATCGGTGACCTAGATACAGTTCCACTTGTCATAACAGGTCAAGCTGACATCGACTGGATAGTTGTCCTATAGGTGTTGATGTGTGTCACTTTTGTCCAAAATAAATGTTCTTGAAACACTAGGTGACTTCCACTTTGTAGACTGCGAAGGCTGGACCCAGGAAACTGGCCTACCACGTTGATAAACCTCCTTTTTCTCTTCTTGGGGGTAACTGTGTATTCTCCTCACGCAAACCAGTGATGGAGGCTCCAGGGGGAGCAAAGGTCAACTCAACCAACGCAGGATTATGCAAATATGGAGTGTGAGTGTGAAGTATGAGTTAGGCGAATGGTAGACTGTTCGTGTGTTGACCCGTATAAGGCACTCATTCACCCATTACGTTAAGTCACCAATGCAGATCACTGTAGTCGTTTCAATAGTTTAATTGGACGCACACACTTGACAGATTGGGTACAGTTACAGGAACATGAGTCGACATAGACAGCATAATATTGATCAATGGACTACCGTCCTAAATTAGCATTCATGAAGAATAATCTTGCAATGAAACATCTGTAAACACCAAGATTTCCATAGTTTATAAATACAGTCAGTAGACCTTACTGACCGAGCATGTCAATTAAGCAATACTGTTCAAACGTGACTACTAAACAGGATCTCTTTCTAGCGAAGATTCCTTTAGGTACATTACAGCACATCTCTGTGAAGATAATGTTAATTTCTTTATAATAGTGATCTCTCAATCATCACCTGATAATAAGGAAGTTTTCCCGTTCTCTGCTAATGATTTACAATAAGTAGAATTCCAAAATCAATCGAATTCCACGATGGCTTCTGGTTCCCGGTTGAGCATCACTCACTATCCGGGTGTATAGCCAAATCTTCAATCGAAGCTTTGTTCATCAACAATAAATGATTCTACAAGGATCAGCATATTCTGTCCTCATAGTTGCTGCATATAAACATATCTAGTGCTGCTAGAGAATATGTCGTCTCGACATATTCATAGGTAAGTTCATGTAAAACGTCTGCCCATCTTAAGCCTAGGAATGAACGAAGTCAGCAAAAGTACGTTTTTTTTTTTTTTTTTTTTTTTTTTTTTTTTTTTACCTGGACATAAGAAATACACTAGCAAGCACAAAAACGCTCTCCCGGCGTTATAGAATCACAACTGGGGAACTCATGGACTAAACGATCCTGGAAGAAACTATCTTCGTCCCCAGAATAACTTAGAGATCACAAACTCTTGGGCATCTCTCCGACATGACTTCCTGCCCTAGGCCTCGACAACCGAAGAACCCCCTCACCTCTCTTCGTCCGCCGAAAACACCTGACCCCCTTCAGTACAGTACAAGACCAAATAGTTCCACTTAAACATACTAAGATATCAAGATATAAGACATACTCGTCCTACATAGACAAGCACTACACATAGATTCGGACCATAGACATTCTGAAGCAAGAACAATCTATTCCTAACCAAACACGGAATAGATTCAAGTAAGTCTAAATTCCTCCGTCGAGTTCTATTTTTTTAAGAACGCTTCAAAGAGCGATAACTCACATATTGACTACTTATTGCCCAATCTGAGTTTCGTCCCTCAAGACCAAAACATGCATACAAAGATGAATATATCTTCATCAGACAATTAAAACATTTTACATGGTATGCGTAATCCGTGTGCCAAAAAATATGTGCGCAACATGTAGTCTTAGACACACTTTTGTCACCATACACTGCTTTCATTCGGCGATGAATGTCGACTGCTCGACATCCTTTGGCTGTTAGGAACTGAATCACCGCTCGCTGATCGATCTTGGACGGATTCCTTATCACACCGGCCATTATTTTAACGGTCTGCAGCACAACTAATAAATACTAGAAGAATGAACACTTACACTTGTATTTTCGTATGTGCTTATTACGTCAGATGTGACGTCATCATGCTCCTCCTACAAATGTCCACTTGGCGCAGCACGGTCGGGTTTCATTTGAACACGCCTCGTAGTTTGCTTCAATGCAATAATATGGAGTAACCACATCTCCTTTTATATGATTTTTTTTTCTTTTCTTTTCTAACTTATAAACGCTTTAGGCATGTTGAAAAGTGTTCATAGAACACAGAGGCTTCCTAACATTTCCAATACAAAATATTAATACAAAATCATAATAATATGCAACAGTCAAATACAGTTCAATGTGAGGACTCAATAATGTTTGCTTCCGGCATGTCCTTCACTTTTCCACAGCAGTATCTAACTTTTTCAGTTTTAATCAAGCATGTAAATACATAAAGCATTCTTACCACTAGTTCAAAGAAATATGTCACAAAAAACGTTGACTGGCAAAGAATATGGCTTCAGTTTTGCTCTGCCCCGTCCAGATAGTGAATTAGTATTTAATTTTACAAGTTGTCACATCTGATCTCAACGTAGTTGGTTGAATAAAATTTTCTAGTCAAATGGCCACGAGACCACTATGCCTCTTGCCAATATCTATTAGAGCCGAACAATGAAAGCAGGCACTACTACAACTTTTTGAATTTAGTTTGAAAAAACAAAACAATTCTAAACAAACTATGTGCCTCGCAGTCCACTGGTCAGTCTGCGTTAGTTATGACAATAGAAAAAGTTGTTTCGTTTTAGTTACATTTTTTCCTATCTCTCCCTTTTTATTCCTATACTCTTATACCAACTAATAGAATTTGAATTTCTACAATGCCTCTTTTTTTTAAACTAGCGTATCCACTAACGTTATGTGTAACGAGCAAGAACAACAGTCTGTCCGGTCTAGCGTTCGTAGACATTTAGTATTTTCTCAATAACTTGGCTAATACTTGGACTACCATATTTTTTAAAACATATTTTTGCTTAGGGGACTCTAAGCTATACTACCATATGATTTTTATGGTTAGTTTCAGTATGGTTTAGATTTTCAATTTTGTCCCTGTCAATCGTCAAAATTAACTTTTTACAAAAGTCGGCCATCCCCCCCCCCCCCACCTCTAACATTTTCCTCACTATTCAAATAAACCAACTAGTTTGAGTGACGTCACTATGAGGAAATGAAAAATTATCTGTGTGTTTGCCTCTGCTGGCTTTGCCCACAGCGTGTATATATTAAAGAGACCGCGTGCAGAGCGAAGAGGGGTTTTTCAAAACTTTGGTAGTGTTTTGCGTTAATTATTACAATCGTCTCAAAGTCGTTAATTACAAGCTTTTCCCCCGTTTCGTTTTTTATTGTACGTTTTCGAAACAGAAACTAAAGCGTGTTAGATTTTTACGGCGGGTCATTTTCTTAGCATTCCCACTGCACAAAAGGCATCGCCCTACTGGCGTTGAAGATGAAACCAGTCAGACACCTGAGGGCTGGGGTATTTATTCATCATAAGACTAAAATCTTACTGAAATAAGCGATTATCTCACATATTTTACTACACACCTCCCTTCCTAAAACATGCATTCATTGCAGGTTACAATCTGTGAAATAACTTAGCGCAAATAAAGTCCTACGTTTTCTTCTGATTTTCATCACAAGGATGTCTACTCAAATAATCTGCACCGACCTTCTGAGGGCCGGGAATATATTCACTCAGAAATGAGTATGGCTGTAATAATAATGACCATCTTAATAATCTGGAATTTTCATGCTTGGCTTGTGACAGGAATACGAGAGATAAATGATCCGTTTTGACCACAAATGTCCTGCCATATAGATAAATCTGAATTTTTTTTATAGCCCATATTAACGCCAACCATTCTTTCTCACTTGTTGAATAATTTTTTCCCGCCTTGTTCAACTTGCGGCTTGCATAAGCGACTGGGTTCAATTCCCCATCTTGTGAGGAGGACCTTAGCAACAATGTAGCGAAAGGACCACATTGCTTGCGTCACTTCTCACGACAAATTCTTGATTCAAGTCAGGCAATTGCAATACTGGCCTGCTTGTGAGTGTTTCTTTTAACTCCTGGTAAGCCAATTCACACTGTGCGGACCAGTTTATTGTATCAGGTTGTCCCTTTCGTGTTAAATCCGTCAGAGGAGCACATATAGAGTTAAAATATTTAATGTACTTTTGGTAGAAACCACACAACGACACAAAAGATCGCACATCTTCCTTTGTTTGTGGCCTAGGTGCTCTTTTCAGTTTCTCCAGATTCTTGGGGTCAGGGGTCATGCTACCCTGATGTACGGTATGTCCCAAGAATTCCAACTCTTTACACCCAATACAACATTTTGTTGGTCTAGCAGTCAAGTTAGCTTCTCTGAGTCTATTAAACCGCATATTCAAAGAGTTAACATGTTCCTCAAAAGTTTCAGTAGCAATGAGGATATCATCCATGAAATTCGAGATACATGGATTTTTCACGGGATGCAACAATTTTCGCATCATCCTAGAAAACACACTCGGGGCATTTTTCAACCCAAACGGTAGCATGTTGAACTCATAATGACCGTCCGAGGTGCTAAATGCTAAGTAAGGTCGAACCTCAGGCTTTACTGGAATTTGATAATAGCCTTTGCTAAGATCCATCTTGGAAAAATATTTTGCCTTGTTCAGCCTGGCAAAAAGTTGAGTAGTATCAGGTAATGGATCTACCTGATCTTCTGTGACAGCATTCAGTTTCCTGTAATCGATGCACAGTCTATGTTCTCCCGATGGTTTCCGCAACAACACCACACAGGAACTATAAGGAGACTCACGGTGAGAAATAATCCCTTCTCGTAACAAATAATCTATCTCCTCTTTCATTGCTTTTTCCTTAGAGAACGGAATAGAATAAGGCCTCATACAGATGGGTGTTGGGTCTAGTAGTTTCATATCATATTCCAACAAATTTGTGTGCCCTGGCTTATCCGTTAACACGTCTGTATGTTTCTCCAGGACCTTTTGAATCCTCTCCCTTTGTCCTTTTGTCAGGTGATTACTGATCTTCACCTGTTCAAACGTTTCACTGGGCTTCGGTGGATATTCAACTGAGGTGAGAGGTTCATTTTTCATTTTGGTTGCAATTGACAAGGCCATTAAATGTGTTCCTTCCTGGATTTGTCTGTCCAGATATTTCTTCAAAAGGTTCACATGATAGACTTTTTCCTTTCCCTTCTTATCTATCTTGTAATTTGTTCTGGATACCTTTTCCAAAACTGTATATGGACCTTGCCATCCGATCTGAAGTTTATTGTTGCTGCCTGGTAAAAGAAGAAGCACCTTCTCCCCTACAGCAAGCTCCCTATCCTTCGCTTTTTTGTTATAATAAGCAGCATGCTTTTTCCTGGCTTGTCACAAGTTTTCATTTGCCAGTTTCCAACTAGTTTTTAAACGAGTGGTCAGTTCGTTCACATATTGGTATGATGAGGTAACAGTCTCTTCTGCCTTCTCATCTGTCCACGTCCTTAACAATGTTACATATGGACTTTTAATTTTTCTGACATATTTTTCATAACACTGGAAGCATTGTGTTGAGGACGTTTCTTCCTTTTGTCATCACACAAAAATCTACCACTACCTATGCGTTTCCTGGGGTTTTCTCCCCACTTTAAGTTCCTTGTGAGAGATCTTCTCTCTCTTGTACCTTCACCCAGTTCACATAATTCCGACCGAGGGACTGTCGGCTTATTCTGGGGTAAAATCACTCTTTGTACTCGACGCAGAGTTGCCATTCTAACACATTCAAGTGAAGACTGTGTGTAAAAAGGGGGTTCCCATTCCACTTTGTCTACATTATAAATTTTATTTTTCTTTCCATTTTCAGGCATAAGTTTGCCCCGTGGCGTTTCTATGTCCTGATTATTAATGTCCCCACTTGTGGGTGTTCCCTCATGAAATATGCTGCAGGCTTCGACAAAATTCTCAACGCTGACCATTACATCTGGCCAATAATAATTTCGAGCAACTTTTTGGCAGATGGTACCTACTTTCTCGTGGTCCCCATCTTTTCCAACATGTAAACTCCGTATTACGTCTGCACTAAACATCTTGGGAAGTACCAGTTGTTCGTGACCATTTGAACCAGTTCCGGCCTTCCTATATAACAATTTATTGTTCATGTAAAAATCCCCTTTGCTTGGAGGTTTGTGGCAGTTACGCAATTTTTGAAAGCATGGCTTCAGTGACCTATCCTCAGCCTGTGCCTTCCTCATCTCCTCTGGATGAGTATTTATCGGCTCATCTTCTTCCTTTCTGGATTGTGAACGGGTCTGGGCTGCTGCCAGGACCACAGGTCTCTTAGGATTTCCCAAAAATAAATAACGACATCCCAATATCAGAGGGTAAATGGGTGCGTCTATCACTGCTGCTCTGATTATTCCTTCCACATAGCGAGTTTTCACTGTTATCCTTGCAATGGGAAGTTTCATGAGTGGTAGGTCCTTTGTCGCCCCTTGAATCTCCACTGTTTCTGTTATATATTGATCCGGGTTCACCAAGTCCGCACTCACAACGGAATCGAAATCCAAACCGGTATCGTAAAGGCACCTAGTTGTGACTCCATTACATACCACGTCCTCACATACTGGGGGATGATAAGGTTCCTGCTGTCCAGTAGGTTTTACTTTTTCTTCCTTTTCCCCCAACTTCATCGCAGCATATCCAGAAGGTTTCCTTGTTCAAAATTTGGTGTAATGACCCTCTCTCTTACACAGTTTGCAATAGTATCTATTTTGATAAAGGGGTTTTCCTTCCTCATATTTCCTGTCATTGAACTGTGAGTTTTTATGTTTATTATCATTGCGTGGCCTATCAAAATTTGGCTTAAACTTGTTACCCTGATCCTTATTATCAAACCTATTTGAGTTTTGTGGGGCCCTATAATTATCTACATGCTTCTTTTTGGTGCCAGCTACCTCTGCCTGGGCTGCCTGATACCTCTCAGCGACATTAAGTAACTCCCCCAGCCTCTCTGCACCCTGTTCCATGAGAAACTTTCTCAAGTCTGGAGCCATGGACTCTCTCAATTGCTCAATAAGGATCATTTCTTTAAGATCTTGGGTTTTCCCCAGAGCAGTCCATTTCTCCAAGTAAGTCTCCAACCGTGCAGAGAACTGGTGATAAGTCTCACCCGACAGTAGCTTGGCATTTCTAAACTTTTTCCTGTAAAATTCACCATGCTTTTCGTATCTTAACAATAGAGCCTGCTTTAACATGTCATAATTGTCTTGGTCATCCCTGCTCATTTTTGAAAAAAACTTCATAAGCTGTTCCCCGAAGACCTTGGGATAACTTCAAGCTCCATCTTTCTTTTTCTAGCCCATAAGTTGTAGCTAATACCCCATACCTACTTAGATATGATTCAATATCATCATCTCTCTCAACAAAATAATCTAAATGAAACCCCATAGCTGAGTTGGAGGCCCCCTGACTAGCAGTCGTATCAGAGGTAGAATGACTGTGACCATTTTCAGGAGCATGGCCTTGCAACTCCAACTCCCTTAGTCGCAACTCATGCTCCCTCTGCAACCTTTTATCTTCTGCTTCCCTTTTTAATCTTTTATCTGCTGCTTCCCTTTCGGCAGCCAATCTCTTTTCTTCTGCTTCCCTTCGCAGTCGTTTTTCTTCTGCTTCCCTTTCTAATCTTTTACCTTCTGCTTCTAATTTTCTCTTTTCCAACTGCAGCCTCTTAATTTCAACCTCTCTATCAGCCCCTAAGGCCCTAGCGTCCTTCTCAGCCTCAATTTCTAATAATTTCTTCATCTCTCTGGCATCTTCTAACTGCATTCTCCTCTCTTCAGCTAACCTATGTTCTTCCCTAGCAATAAACTTATCACATTCTGAGGTGACATAGTCAATCAAAACTTGACCTTCCATATTCATCTCTTTCGCAGTCTGCACAGCAGCAGAGCGAAACTTGGCCAAATCCGCCATCTGATAAATACTAAAATGTTCTAATTCAATTTCTAAAACAAGTACAATTTTTAATTAATTAATCCAGGCTCTGACACTTCATCAATTCCCAAATCTTGGGAAATATTAATAATGGGGATTCCTTGGGTAAATAGAAATATTGTTATAGCTAAAACCCCACCTGGACCCTAATATATGTAGTACTAGAAGTTCCTATCCCGGACAAGCCTACCAATTTCTGTAGCAAATGTAATTTTTGCTGGGAAGGTTAAGATGTTATACCTAACAAGAAAGATAGTTGTGTCTGTGGTAACTGTGTGAGGTCAAGCACATGTAGGTCCCTGACTATAAAAAGAATGATGATGATGATGATATATTGATCAGGGAACCTAACGCTACCTCCCTAGATCTCACACAGTCCGTATTTTGATTCTAGTGGCTGGTGTATGATGTCTCTAGTGTCTAGGGGTGAAATGAAGATGATGGTACATCAACACAATACACTTTAACTCACTATAATAAAATGAATAAGACGGTGGTTAAAGTTTTCTTTTAAAATTTGAATGTTTTTTTCTTTATACAATTTAATCTGCCTGTCCCGCCAACTTCTTTTGGACAGGTCTTTGAAAATGAGGAAATATATTTACATATAATGTTTTAACTAAAAATATGGACTCTTGGTCCTATGAATATATGTTAATATAGAGTTCCTGTAGGTGTATTCACAGACTAAAACTTTAATAGTTGCTAGTGATTGTCATTTGTTATGAGGAGCTGTTGTTTTCATCAAGCCCCATATAATTCAATGTTATTTTGATAGGAACTATTTTCTTAGGATGAAATGTCAGAGGTCCCAGCTGATAACATGTCACCTGGGATTCTTGATCGGTCGAATATAAGTCAGTATATCAATGTAGAGACAATGTAGATCAGCACCCACACGTAAGCTCCTTCAGGCTATCAGCTGACAGCTTAAACTTTATAATGGAGACTTTACACCCACTCATCAGGTTTCCTGTCACCGGATGGTAACAGGAAATAAAAACTCTGCAATAAAAAGACACCCTGGCCTTTTCAACCTGATCACAACTTCTTATCCCTATATATACATGACAGTATGGGGTCAGCCTCTTGTGCATTCATGTGCATCAGCCCCTAATTTATGACTCACACCCTTCTGTGACCACACCACAGGTCCCTATGGCAGATACGCCACTGTACTTTTACATAGTTTGCTTCAATGCAATAACGTGGAGTAACCACATCTCCTTTTATATGATTTTTTTTTCTTTTCTTTTCTAACTTATAAACGCTCTAGGCATGTTGAAAAGTGTTCATAGAACACAGAGGCTTCCTAACATTTCCAATACAAAATATTAATACAAAATCATAATAATATGCAACAGTCAAATACAGTTCAATGTGAGGACTCAATAATGTTTGCTTCCGGCATGTCCTTCACTTTTCCACAGCAGTATCTGACTTTTTCAGTTTTAATCAAGCATGTAAATACATAAAGCATTCTTACCACTAGTTCAAAGAAATATGTCACAAATAACGTTGACTGGCAAAGAATATGGCCTCAGTTTTGCTCTGCCCCGTCCAGATAGTGAATTAGTATTTAATTTTACAAGTTATCACATCTGATCTCAACGTAGTTGTTTGAATAAAATTTTCTAGTCAAATGGCCACGAGACCACTATGCCTCTTGCCAATATCTATTAGAGCCGACCAATGAAAGCAGGACTACTACAACTTTTTTGAATTTAGTTTGAAAAAAAAAAAACAATTCCAAACAAACTATGTGCCTCGTAGTCCATTGGTCAGTCTGCGTTAGTTATGCCAATAGAAAAAGATGTTTAGTTTTAGTTACATTTTTTCCTATCTCTCCCCTTTTACTCCTATACTCTTATACCAACTAATAGAATTTGAATTTCTACAATGCCTCTTTTTTTTTTTAACTAGCGTCCCCAATAACGTTATGTGTAACGAGCAAGAACAACAGTCTGTCCGGTCAAGCGTTCGTAGACATTTAGTATTTTCTCAATAACTTGGCTAATACTTGGACTACCATATTTTTTAAAACATATTTTTGCTCAGGGGACTCTAAGCTATACTACCATATGATTTTTATGGTCAGTTTCAGTATGGTTTAGATTTTCAATTTTGTCACTGTCAATCGTCAAATATAAATTTTACACAAGTCGGCCATCTTCCCCCCTGTCTCTAACATTTTCCTCACTATTCAAATAAACCAACTAGTTTGAGTGACGTCAGAATATTACCGCTAGGAGGAAATGAAAAATTGTCTGTGTGTTTGCCTCTGCTGGCTTTGCCCACAGCGTGTATATATTAAAGAGACCGCGTGCAGAGCGAAGAGGGTTTTTTCAAAACTTTGGTAGTGCTTTGCGTTAATTATTACAATCGTCTCGTTCTTACTACTGAGAACTGTCCGAATTATTACAAATGTTAGTGTTAAAGTTAACATATTACGTTAATTCAAACGCCAGTTTGGTCTCACAGTTCTGGCAAGTCGTTAATTACAAGCTTTTCCCCCGTTTCGTGCAGCAGATCGGCGAGATGTTAAAAGGTTTATTGTACGTTTTCGAAACCGAAACTAAAGCGTGTTTGATTTTGTTAGTGATCGTTGAAGACTATATTAATGAAATAGTTCAGTTTTTGTGGTGACTTTGTTAAGTGTCGTTAGTGACTTATGTGTTTATGTGTTACTACGAGATGAACTGTGTCAACAATCTAAAGGTGAGAGATGACATTATATTATACGCAATATCACGTGCCAAGAAACACCAACACGTAGCTGCATTCTCATCCGGAAGAACCTACCTGGGTTGAACAAGATTGCTCACAATTCTAGAGGTTGGTGGTAATCAACATCTAGGGCGTGTAGCCTTTCTGACCACTGGACACTTACATGAACACTTTTATTAACATAACATGTGCCTTGGCACTTAATCACTATTTAATGCAACCAGAGATAAACAGTTTGAATAGTTTTTTAGATGAACTTGACAGTTCAACAAGTCCCTATTTACAAACAGCATGCGCGATGTTACACAACATACACAGTGTTTTCCCTCTCGAATAAACCACAGAGCTCCAAATTAGTGCTAAACGGGGAAAATCTACATTTAAATGAAAATCCAAACTACATTTGCGTTACTTTTGATCGCTAAGTGACTTGGAAAAAACAAGTTGGCAGAAACCGGATGGAGGATAGGATACACAGCAGGGCCCAGCAACAAGCTGAGAAATTCAAGACACTAAGAGACCATCCAATGTGCCATAGAATAAATGCTATTAGAAGGCAAAGGCTCAAACGAAGCAGCTTTGTAGAATCAACCTAAACACAGATGATCGCAGTATCCATAAATGCAATATCAACTATTAAACCCATCTCCACTCTACAAAAGCTTCCAGTTCGGAAACAACATCGTTTCCCTGAAATGATAAAACATATTCCTGGAGTTGAAAGAAAGAAGAGCCAGACTGCAACAGGGAGAAAATCCATAGCGACATAATAAATAGGGAAAATTACCCACTCAAACACCTGGACCTATTCATACACTGATGGATCAGCAAAAAATGGAGGCGAAGGTGTCTTTCTGACCTTAAGCACTTGTGCACAAAAAAAGCTGCCAGTAGCAACAGGGCAATTCTCAAGTAACTTCAGAGCAGAGGCCTCGAAATCAGCAGCAGAGGTTATATTGACAGAGGAAATCAGTGAGAGACAAGTTGCTTTCTTTATCGATGCACTGTCTGTAATTGCAACGTTAAAAAGCCAAAATAATGCATACCTGAATGACCTAAGACTAGTGCTCCACAAATCATGTCAACGATTAAAAAGAGTTGTGATCGAATGGATCTCATCTCATTGTAAGATCACATGCAATGAAGAGGCTGACAGATTGGCAAAGGAAGGTGGAAAGTTATCTCAGCCTGATGCAAGCATAACTTTCGAGGAGGCAAAGAGTTTTATCAGAATCAGATACAGAAACAAATGGGATGTAAAGTATCCAGGTCACATACAAAAGGATGCATCTTTGTCACTACTCCTCTTTTTCACTGTTTCAGTTTCTTCCTTCTTCTTTCTTGCATGTCAGAGTGTATCAAAGGACTTAGTGTTTGATTCTTATTTTTAGTGCTCTGTTAAGAAGAAGCAGCAATGATAAATTATTGTCTTCCTTTCTTTCTTTTCTACTCCTTTTATTTTTAAATTGCCGTTGTCTTCTTCATTTCCTCCAGCTTCTTCGATTGTATTTCCTTCGTTTACCTTATTTTCTTCACTAATTTCTGTACATCGTATTCTGGCATTTATTTTTTTATTTTGTAAGTCGTTTCTTCATCCTTCTCTGAATGTTTTTCCATCTCCTTTGTCGCAGTCTCCTTCAACTTTTTAAACTGCAAACTTCTTCACGCCAAAAATAACATTCTTATAACCATTTTTCTCTGTTGTTAAGGATCTTTATCTTCAGCGTCTCGCTGTTATATATTGATTATGTCATTTGTAGTTATGGTTGCTATTCTTATATATCAAGTGACCCCCCACTTGGTCTCGTTCTGGTCAGTTGTGCTAAATGAATCCTGTCCTTCGGTGTCAGATTCCTTGAGTTTGGCATTCTATATTCATTTTATCTTGTATGGTTTAAAGTACAAACAAGCAATGAGGATTCACATTTCTTAAGTTTTTCTCGTTTGTTGGTCTCCTTTTGTCAGAAGATAATAATTTTTAAACAAAAATGGCAGTCCTATTTGTTTACTTGCTGTAGTGGATTTGATGGTATTGTATGATGGTGATATTACTAAGTGTGATGTATGAGGTCAGCTGTGAAGGCTCCTCAGATAAAATGTAGCTGTGAATTTTCAGAAGGCCTTTCTTGCTACCACTACGACCTCACACCTATCTTTTTTTCTAATGAATGTGGCTACGTTAAAATCTAGGGTACTGAATGTAATGTGTTGTATTGACATATACAAACACACACACAGATATTAAATAATATAATATTATCAATAAAATTTAGAACACAATGAACTAAATTCAGCTGGTGAAATTTTAGAAAGTAAATCTTTTTTAAATTTATTTGTTCTGAACCAAGGTTTTATTTTGGCCAGAACATATGAAAGATTTTGAAATTTATGAGTGAATGGCATGAATAAATGGCATGATAAATAAAAGGTGTGTACGTATACAATTTTCACGATTAGTTAATATTTCTACAGTTCATAACTTTATTTTCCCTGGGAGAACGATGAATAGATGTGCTGTTGGGGTGGCTTCATCCCTCCCTGTCTATGCCTACCAAACATTGTCCATTAATGATGGAAGAAAATGGGATGTTTTAGTAGTAATTCACTTTGGGTGCTATGTCTATGAAGTTGGTGTAAATCCAGCAGACCAGCCTGCTTACGTAACTTTGAAAGAGTAGTTCTGGTGCTGGAATCTGGTGGCCCCGCCTCTCCGTGCTTGGGGGCAATATATCGGGTGGCCCCACCTCTCCGTGCTTGGGGGCAATATATCGGGTGGCCCCACCTCTCCGTGCTTGGGGCAATACAAGGCTGTTCTGCCGAGATGCGACACTGCACGGGTCCTCACTGTCAATTATTTACCCAGCATTTGACACCACCTTTTGGTGTCAACATAAAAAACTCACAGCTCAGATTACGAATAAAGAACACAGAAATGCTAGCAAAACTCAGCTGAGCTGCTGGCTATAGTATGGCGTCCCTGAACTTATTTCAATTTACTTCATTGGAAATCACCACACTTAAAATTTACTGTGTCTATCACTGGACAACTATTGAGGAATGGCAAAAAAGCGCGTCTGAGCGCTGATAATATGATTGTCTGTGGCCAATCAATGCCTTGTGTTTTTTCAAATTCAAATTTTCTACACTAAAGTCATTTCAGTCATGCTTCAGTCAAGTATGGATTTTTATCTGTTAGTCCGTCCGTCTCTACTTGCGTTTTCACAAAAAACGTACTTGGTTTTTGAACCAACCTATCCGTCCCCTCTACAAATTTTGTCTTTAAAGTTATTTTTAAGCCACAGCTCCCACCAATGTCCCTCTCTTTCATTCTAACTAGATTTGGACACTTGAGTCTCAAGGTCGCGGTTTTTGTGCAAATTAGTGACATGTTTGATTCAATGCAGTCTTTCGCTGATGTGAACAACACAGTCTTTTGTCAATGTCTTCATTATTATCTATCCGTCTGTATAAATAAAAGCATATTATTTCACTGCTCAAAATGGGCCATCCGGCCAGCTAGGTTTTATATTCCTAACATCATTATTAAGAAAAAGTTACTTTTCAAGGTTAGTTGTTTTTTTCGAAATATTTTCTAGAATCTTCTGTGAAACGTTTGCCGCTGCATTCAAATAAAGGACAAAATATCGCAAAAACGTCCAAAAAATGACTGTTGCGTATAATACTATGGTCCCTTTTGTCGATTTAGTTACCTTGTGTCAACTTGGGGACGTGACTTTTCCTCCGTTCCCCCCCAATTGCATCTTTGTAGCCTTGCTAGTTTCAAGCACATGTTCAGTCAGATTTTGCCTTTTGATCTTCGTTCTCAATCCGTTCCAAGGGTAAACGTTCTAGCAATTTAATTTCCATGGCGAGTGATGACCCGCGGCGTGGGCGATCATGCCTTCTAGTAACTTACGCATTCTTTTTATCCCTACATTTTATCCTTTGGAGATATTTTTACGTTGTATCACTGTTAATTTTATGACACATCACCCCACTTGAAAACATGCCTACGGCAAGTTCTAAAACCAGTGATACACATAGATAAAATCTCTCCTCACGCCTGCCATTACTCTAATTTTGATCACAGGGGTGCCGACTGAGGAAATCTGCACCGACATTCAATTTGCCTGGGATATATTGGATACTAAACTGATAAGGTTGAAGCAATAAAGACCACCTCAGCAATCTTGCGTTTTCATGCTTAGCCTGAGATAAGAATACGAGAGGCTGATGATCTGTCTCGACCACAAAAGTCCTACCATACAGATAGATTTGAAACTTCTTTATTGCCCAGATTAACGCTAAACATTCTTTTTCGCTTGTGGAGTATCCTTGTTCCGCCTTATTCAATTTGCGGCTTGCATAAGCGACTGGTTTCAGTTCCCCATCTGGTGAAGATGATCTTTGCAACAAAGCCCCTCCGAGTCCTACATTACTTGCATCGGTTCTTAAGACAAAGTCCTGTGTCAAATCAGGCAGTTTGAGAATAGGCTTGCTAGTGAGTTTTTCCTTTAAGTCTTGGAACGCTAATTCACATTGTGCAGTCGAAATAATTTTATCTGGAAGTCCCTTGCGAGTCAGATCAGTCAGAGGAGCACAAATAGCGTTAAAATTTTTGATGTATTTTTGATAAAATCCGCATAACGACACGAATGATCGCACGTCCTTTTTTGTTTGTGGCCTAGGTGCTCTCTGCAGTTTTTCCAAATTCTTAGGATCAGGGGTCATATTACCCTGATATACAGTGTGTCCCAAGAATTCCAACTCTTTGCATCCAATACAACATTTTGTTGGCCTAGCAGTTAAGTTCGCCTCCCTAAGTCTATTAAATAACATCTCTAGAGCTTCAATGTGTTCTTCAAATGTCTCTGTGGCGACGAGAATATCATCCATGAAATTCGTGATACATGGGTTATTCAGGGGATCCAACAATTTGCGCATCATCCTTGAAAATACACTCCGAGCATTTTTCAGTCCGAATGGTAGCATATTGAATTCATAATGTCCATCCGAAGTGCTAAAAGCCAAATAAGGTCTCACTTCAGGCTTCACTGGGATCTGGTAATAGCCTTTACTAAGATCCACCTTTAAAAAGTATTTTGCCTTGTTCAGTCTGGCAAATAACTGTTTTGTGTCTGGTAATGGATCCACTTGTCCTTCTGTGACAGCATTCAGTTTCCTGTAATCTATGCACAGTCTGTGTTCCCCAGACGGTTTTCTCAACAAGACGACACTGGAACTAAAGGGTGATTCACTGTGTGAAATGATCCCCTCCTTCAATAAATAATCTATTTCTTCCTTCAATGCCTTCTCCTTCGCGAACGGAATAGAATAGGCTCTCATACAGATTGGGTTTGAGTCTACCAGTTTCATGTCATACTGTAGCAAATTTGTATGGCCTGGTTTATCTGTTAATACATCTGTATGTTCCTCCAGAACTGTTGAACTCTCTCCCTCTGATTTTTAGTCAGGTGCTTACTGACTTTTACCTGTGCTGCTGTTTCACAAGGATGTAATGGGTATTCATGTGAGGTGAGTGGTTCCTTTTGCATCTGAGTTGCAATAGCCAAGGTCAATAAGGGGGTGCTTTCCTGGAGTGGTCTGTCCAGATACTTCTTTAATAAGTTTACATGATAAACTTTCTCCTTCCCCTTTTTGTCAATTTTATAGTTTGTTCTAGACACCTTCTCTAGAACCGTATATGGACCTTGCCAACCAATTTGTAATTTATTCTGGCTGCCGGGTAGTAGAAGAAGCACCTTCTCTCCCACAGCTAGTTCTCGGTCCTTTGCCTTCCTATTAAAATATGTTGCATGTTTCTTCCTGGCTTGTTTCAAATTATCATTTGCCAGTTTCCATCCAGCTTTCAGACGAGTGGTCAGTTCGTTCACGTATTGATAAGATGAGGTAACAGGTTCTTCCGCCTTCTCATCCGTCCAGGTCCTTAATAAAGCTTCTAAAGGACCTTTTATTGGCCTCCCAAATAGCAGAGTTGCGGGAGCCATCCCGGTTGAACTATGTGGTACCTCCCGATACGCAAACAATGCGGCGGGCAGGAATTGATCCCACAGATCCGGTTTTTCGTGTGCCAGCTTTCTCAGGATAGAAATGAGAGTCCCGTTGAACCTCTCTACCTGGCCGTTCCCTTGTGGATGGTACGGACTACAATGAAAGTGTCTGGCTTGAAATAGTTTAAAAACTTCTTCCGTTAGTTTCCCCTTGAACTGAGATCCATTATCCGTCAAGATTTGATGCGGGAATCCTAATCGGGTGAATATTGTAAGTAGTGCCTCTGCTACGTGTTTTGAATCAATTGATGGCAGGGCTACCGCCTCTACCCACATAGAACAAGTGTCCACCAGAGTAAGGATGTAACTGTTCCTCCTCTTGGTCCGAGTGAGAGGTCCCACAATATCCACTGCAACCCTCTCAAAAGGTGTTCCCACTATGGGCATTTCCCCTAGAGTTGCAGGAGCAGTCCAGTGCTTTGGACCTACCCTTTGACATTCTGGGCAGGATTTGACATATCTTTTTATATCCTCCGTTATCCCTGGCCAGAAGTAATGACAAGCTATACGCTGTCCTGTGGCGCTGATCCCCATGTGACCACTGAAGGGAATTGCATGCCCGAGTTCCATCACTTTATCCCTATATGAAGTGGGAAGAACCAGCTGGTTGTGACCATTTGTTCCAGTTCCGGCCTTCCTATATAATAGTTTGTTCTTCATAACGTATTCCCCCTTGCGCGGAGGTGTGTGGCATTTGGGCAATTTTTTAAAACATGGCTTGAGTGTCCTATCCTCAGCCTGCGCCTTTCTCATCTCCTCTGGATGAGCATTTATAGGTTCACCTTCTTCTTCCTTCTTCTGTGACCTGGTCTGCACTGTCGCCATGATCACAGGTTTCTCGGGATTCCCCAAGAAGACGTATCTACACCCCAATATCAGAGGGTAGATTGGTTCATCTATCACTGCTGCTCTGATTTCTCCTTCCACATAGCGAGTTTTCACCGTTATCCTTGCGATGGGAAGTGTCATGAGTGGTATGTCCTTAGTCGCCCCTTGTATTTCCACTGTTTCTGTGGTATACTGACTTGGGTCCACTAGGCTAGACTTCACAACTGAATCATAATCCAAACCTGTATCATAAAGGCACCTTATGGTGACCCCATTACAAATAACATCCTCACAAACTGGGGGGTGATAAGGTTCCTGTTGTCCATTAGGATTAACCTTTAATCTTTGCGTCCCCGACTTCATTGCAGCAATGTTTGAAGGTTTCCTTCTACAAAATTCGGTGTTATGGTTATCTTTCTTGCACCATTTACACCATCTTTTTCCTTGGTTCAACGGTTTTCTTTCATTGAACTTTTGGTCATTGAACTGTGAGTTTCTGTCGCGATAGTCATTTCTTGGCCGCTCAAAGTTTGTCCTATCTCTATTACCCTGTTCTCTATTGTCAAATTTATTAAATGGCTATGGAGCTTTAAAATTATCTATGTGCTTCTTTTTAGCACCACATACCTCTGCCTGGGCTGCCTGATACCTCTCAGCGACATTTAAAACCTCTCCCAATTTCTCTGCACCTTGTTCCATGAGAAATTTTCTCATGTCTGGAGCCATGGATTCTCTCAATTGCTCAATCATGATCATTTCTTTAAGATCTTGGGTCTTCCCCAGAGCAGTCCATTTCTCCAAATAGGTTTCCAGTCTGGCAGAGAATTGGTGGTATGTCTCCCCAGACAACAGTTTGGCATTTCTAAATTTCTTACGATAAAATTCCCCATTTTTTTCGTACCTCAATAACAAAGCCTGCTTTAACATGTCATAATTGTCTTGGTCTTCTCTGTTCATTTTTTGCGAAGACTTCATAAGAAGTACCTCTCAGTCCCTGTGATAGCTTTAAACTCCACCTCTCTCTCTCTAACCCATATGTAGTAGCTAATAACTCAAAACGTCCTAGGTACCCCTCTATGTCATCGTCTTTTTCAACAAAATGGTCTAAATGAAACCCCATAGCTGAGGTTGAGGCTCCCAGACTAGGCGTAGCATCTGAGGAAAAAGGGCTGGCACCATTTTCAGGAGCCTGGCCTTGTAATTCCAGCTCCCTTAGTCGTAATTCGTGCTCCTTTTGCAACCTTCTATCTTCTGCCTCCCTTTCGGCAGTCAATCTTTTTTCTTCTGCCTCCCGTTGCTGTCGTTTGTCTTCCGCCTCTAATGCTTTAGCCTCTTTGTCAGCCTTAATTTGTAACCTCTTAGTCTCAGCCTCAATTTGTAACCTCTTCTCTTCAGCTAATCTTTCAGACTCTAATTTTCTTTCAGCCTCTTTTTCTAATCTTCTTTCTTCCCGTTCAATATATTTATCACATTCAGCCGTTACATATTGAATTAAAATCTGACCATCCATTCCCATCTCCTTTGCCGTCAGCACAGCAGCTGATCTAAATTTTGCCAGCTCCGCCATACTTTTTAGACAATTTAGTAATGTACAAGATAAATCTCTAACCACTAAAGTACTTCTAATTACTATAGTCTAACTAATTATAATTAACCAGTTAACTAATTAATTATTACTGGCTGTGAAGATTCACCAACTTCTAATTGCCCTATTAATTTAAAGGGACACTTTTAATTTTAAGGGAATTTTACAATTTTGTTCCCCTAATTTTATTTCTCCCACCAGGAGATCCTTATATTACTGTTTATGCTAATTATCCCTGGACAAGACCCCAATATATGTAGTGGATTTGATGGTATTGTATGATGGTGATATTACTAAGTGTGATGTATGAGGTCAGCTGTGAAGGCTCCTCAGATAAAATGTAGCTGTGAATTTTCAGAAGGCCTTTCTTGCTACCACTACGACCTCACACCTATCTTTTTTTCTAATGAATGTGGCTACGTTAAAATCTAGGGTACTGAATGTAATGTGTTGTATTGACATATACAAACACACACACAGATATTAAATAATATAATATTATCAATAAAATTTAGAACACAATGAACTAAATTCAGCTGGTGAAATTTTAGAAAGTAAATCTTTTTTAAATTTATTTGTTCTGAACCAAGGTTTTATTTTGGCCAGAACATATGAAAGATTTTGAAATGTATGAGTGAATGGCATGAATAAATGGCATGATAAATAAAAGGTGTGTACGTATACAATTTTCACGATTAGTTAATATTTCTACAGTTCATAATTTTATTTTCCCTGGGAGAACGATGAATAGATGTGCTGTTGGGGTGGCTTCATCCCTCCCTGTCTATGCCTACCAAACATTGTCCATTAATGATGGAAGAAAATGGGATGTTTTAGTAGTAATTCACTTTGGGTGCTATGTCTATGAAGTTGGTGTAAATCCAGCAGACCAGCCTGCTTACGTAACTTTGAAAGAGTAGTTCTGGTGCTGGAATCTGGTGGCCCCGCCTCTCCGTGCTTGGGGGCAATATATCGGGTGGCCCCACCTCTCCGTGCTTGGGGGCAATATATCGGGTGGCCCCACCTCTCCGTGCTTGGGGCAATACAAGGCTGTTCTGCCGAGATGCGACACTGCACGGGTCCTCACTGTCAATTATTTACCCAGCATTTGACACCACCTTTTGGTGTCAACATAAAAAACTCACAGCTCAGATTACGAATAAAGAACACAGAAATGCTAGCAAAACTCAGCTGAGCTGCTGGCTATAGTACGGCGTCCCTGAACTTATTTCAATTTACTTCATTGGAAATCACCACACTTAAAATTTACTGTGTCTATCACTGGACAACTATTGAGGAATGGCAAAAAGCGCGTCTGAGCGCTGATAATATGATTGTCTGTGGCCAATCAATGCCTTGTGTTTTTTCAAATTCAAATTTCCTACACTAAAGTCATTTCAGTCATGCTTCAGTCAAGTATGGATTTTTATCTGTTAGTCCGTCCGTCTCTACTTGCGTTTTCACAAAAAACGTACTTGGTTTTTGAACCAACCTATCCGTCCCCTCTACAAATTTTGTCTTTAAAGTTATTTTTAGCCACAGCTCCCACCAATGTCCCTCTCTTTCATTCTAACTAGATTTGGACACTTGAGTCTCAAGGTCGCGGTTTTTGTGCAAATTAGTGACATGTTTGATTCAATGCAGTCTTTCGCTGATGTGAACAACACAGTCTTTTGTCAATGTCTTCATTATTATCTATCCGTCTGTATAAATAAAAGCATATTATTTCACTGCTCAAAATGGGCCATCCGGCCAGCTAGGTTTTATATTCCTAACATCATTATTAAGAAAAAGTTACTTTTCAAGGTTAGTTGTTTTTTTCGAAATATTTTCTAAAATCTTCTGTGAAACGTTTGCCGCTGCATTCAAATAAAGGACAAAATATCGCAAAAACGTCCAAAAAATGACTGTTGCGTATAATACTATGGTCCCTTTTGTCGATTTAGTTACCTTGTGTCAACTTGGGGACGTGACTTTTCCTCCGTTCCCCCCCAATTGCATCATTGTAGCCTTGCTAGTTTCAAGCACATGTTCAGTCAGATTTTGCCTTTTGATCTTCGTTCTCAATCCGTTCCAAGGGTAAACGTTCTAGCAATTTAATTTCCATGGCGGGTGATGACCCGCGGCGTGGGCGATCATGCCTTCTAGTAACTTACGCATTCTTTTTATCCCTACATTTTATCCTTTGGAGATATTTTTACGTTGTATCACTGTTAATTTTATGACACTTGCGACTTCAACTTTGATTAAATTTTTTTTTTTTAAACTCAAGTTTCTCTATTTTTCATCTGTGACTTAAAGTGAGTTGTTACACATGACATAATTGTTCATACATTTTATTGTTCTACAAGTTTTCTCTACCATATGAATCTACGTTTTCTTGTTCTTAACCGTGTGGTACTATCCTTATGTTACTATTGTTTTTTATTTGCTTTTATTTCCTTCTGCTCTGGTGTGAAGTTTCCTAGCGTGTTTTAATTTACACTTTTTTAAGTGCATAACTAATTCTAGTTTTTAATCTCGTTTTTGTACTTTAATTCCAGCACAACAAATAAGTGTTTACAAATACGTTAATTAATGGGGTGTGGTGCGCAGAAAAATAGTTGAAGGTCCACCCAAAGTTCTATAAAATCCACGTTGTATTAAAAATGAGGAAGCTGTATATCGTATTTCTGGAGTGCTGTTACCTCATTAGTCCGCCAGCTTGAACGGATATTTCCAGAAACAAATATATCATTAACCTTCCGTGGTCGGAACTTTTAGGTTCAGCAATGTTGTACCTGATGACATAATGTTCATTTAGTTAGTTTGACATTAAATGCAAGCTGGCTTCTGAGCTCGCCGTCTTCTTGTTCTTCTTTGACCAATTTCACTTATTCTTTTTGTTGCTTCTGCTTCTTCTATTCTTCGTAAACACATAAATAAACATGGAAACGTGAAGCCTGTGAGCCGTAACAATTCACAAAAATAGGTTAATAATAGACACTTGCAAGAAAGAAAGAACAAATCTGAAGGTACTGGACAGCTGACAGGTACTGGAAGTTGTGGTAAAGTGGGATTTTATAAATATCTATAGCGGACTTAGTGTACTGACTGAGATCAGCTGTGAAGGTATCTGTATCTAATAGGTGTAGTGTTTTACAGATAACCTTACTTGCTGCCACATATTTATACCTCAGTCAGAATTATTCTGGAATATTGTGATGACTACGTTATATGTCTAGGGTATGTATATGATGAAGTGTAAGTCACAACAACAACAGACAGATAAACAATTTAATTTATTCCACCACACTTGACAAAACTGTGACACTCACACACATGAAACATTCTATGAGACTATCTTAAACGAGTCACTGGTAAATTTTCAAATATCAATATGTATTAAGTACTTTTCATTAATATATATGAGTCCTGATTCAAATACAAAGTGAACCAGGAATTCACAATCAATTTTAATTACAAGTTATATGTACAGAATTTATCAATATGAATCTTGTAGTGACATATTTTATTAATCTTATCCTATGTGTGTCAGTTGTGTAGTAGTAATATGAGGTAATACTGGTGTTGTTTTTTTCAAGCTATGTTGTTATTTGTCTTCATGACTTCAAGTGTTTATTTCTGTTGGAACTAATATTGGAGATGTTCTCAGTTCCGTTCATTAAAACAATTAATTTCCCCTCTTATTTTAATACAATGTCAGTTTAAGGGGGTATACATAATGTTGAGCTCCGCTGGCCACATAGGCTTAACTTTCGTGATGGCGGCAGGAAAAAAATGTTTCTTAGTAGGTTTATTACAAGATGTGGCTCGGAACAGACGCCCTGAATTGAGTATATTGGTAGCTCTAACCAATCATGCCATGTTTACCTACTTTTCAAAAAATATTACCCTTCTCACGTTTCCCCTAACAACTAAACTAGTATTTGCAGTCCAACTAATCGTGTTTAGTCTTACATCTCATTCCCGCCAATCAAATAGGAGTTAACATGGTAGGCTATTTCCGTAACGTAATGTTTTTCAAACACGTTATAAAAAAATTTTATGAGCAGAAATGATTTCATGCTGTCAGGCACCCCCACTATTGTATTTTGGCCATAACTATTTTATTAACAGACTAAAGGCGTAACACATAACATATTCTTGGTTAGCAAGTCCGGCCGTACAATAATATATAAGTTAAAGTGAGCTACATGGCGGCGTTCAAAATATGTGTTTTCCAAAGATAGTCGTATATTTGTTCTTTATTCCTTTTCGTTGTTTAGAACCGCCACCTGTCCTGCCTTTTCCACTGTTATGTCATACTAAAGTCAGGAGCTTAGATGTAAATCAGTAGAATTTCATATTTCCTAATAAGCATTTTTCATGTTTTTAAACCTGATTCTTGTAGTAGTAGTGTTTTTTTTTTTTTTTTCACTGTCGATTTGAAAAAAAAAAAAGCTAGTGCTTGTGGCCTTACACGCGTGATGGTAGTAATTGTGTATCGCGTGACTGTGGTAGTATTTCCTGCGTCCCCGCTTTCAGCCCTCCCTTCTTTCTATCTTTAGTCCATCTGTCTTTCGTTTTAGGTAACGTAGTGTATAAAAAGACATGAATGGAATTTTAAATCTAGGTCATCTTGCGTATCTCAAGGTTTTTCTTAGAATTGGAGTACACATTTTATTGTGTTGGGGAAACGCGTGTATGTTGCCGAAGGCCTTTACTATCAACGCGAAACGTTACAATTTGCAGACGCAGGAGAAAACAAGGGGGATTTCGAGTACAGTCATTGTGACAGCACTGTTCTTTACCATTCTTCTTTCCTTTTATTAAATTTATTTGTTAGGCTTTACATTTACGTTTTAATTTATATATGTGGATTAGAATTTCTCACGACAAATCCTCCCCACTTAAAACAGACGTTATATGTCAGTCTATAATTCTATATACACATAGAGAAATTTATTATTTTTCCTGGGGTTTAGGGGGATTCTCATCACACGGATGGCGGCTTAAAAAATCCGCTCCCAGATTTGTTTTTCCACTTATATACTCTATGCTAAACTCAAATGGCTGCATCAATAAAGACCAACGGAGTAATCTCGAGTTCTCATGCCTAGCCTGTGCTAGAAACGACAAAGGTTTGTGATCCGTTTGCAACTTAAATGCCTTCCCATACAGATAAATATTGAATTTCTTTATCGCCCATATTACTGCAAGACATTCTTTTTCGCTAGTTGAGTAGTTGGTTTCAGCTTTATTCAACTTTCTGCTAGCATATGCCACTGGGCTTAATTCCCCATCCAATGCATCTGATTTCTGTAGCAGAGTTGCACCTAACCCAATATTACTGGCATCCGTCCTTACAATGAATTCTTGACTTAAGTCAGGTAATTTCAAAATAGGTTTGCTTGTGAGCTTTTTCTTCAATTCCTGGTAAGCCATTTCACATTGTGGTGTCCATCTAATTCGATCTGGATTTCCCTTACGTGTCAAATCAGTTAACGGTGCACATATGGAATTAAAGTTTTTGATATACTTTTGGTAGAAACCACATAATGAGACAAAGGATCTCACGTCTTTCTTGGTTTTTGGTCTCGGGGCTTTCTTTAGTTTCTCCAAATTCTTTAGGTCAGGGGTCATGTTTCCCTGATAAACTGTGTGTCCCAAAAATTCCAATTCTTTACATCCAACGCAACATTTGGTTGGTCGGGCTGTTAAATTTGCCTCCCTAAGTCGATCAAACAGCATGTTCAGAGAGTCAATGTGTTCCTGAAATGTTTCTGTTGCTATAAGGATATCATCCATAAAATTTGTTATACAGGGATTATTCAGAGGATCCAATAATTTTCTCATCATTCTAGAGAAGACACTAGGCGCATTCTTCAATCGTATCCGGCAATGGATCCACCTGTCCTTCTGTAATAGCATTCAGTCTCCTGTAATCTATACAGAGTCTATGTTCTCCAGAGGGCTTCCTTAAGAGTACAACACCGGAACTATACGAAGATTCACTGTGCGAAATAATTCCTTCCTTCAACACATAGTCTATCTCTTCCTTCAAAGCTTTCTCCTTAGCAAACGGAATCGAATATGGTTTCATACAGACAGGTGTGGGGTCTATCAGTTTCATATCATATTCCAATAAGTGTGTATGCCCAGGTCGGTCTGTTAACACCTCTGTATGAGTATCTAGAACCTGTTGCACTCTCTCTTTCTGAGTTTTCGTTAAATGGGTACTGATTTTCACCTGTGCCGCTGTCTCACAGGGGTGTAATGGATATTCAAATGATGAAAGTGGTTCCTTTTTCATCTCCATGGCGATAGACAAGGTCAACAAGTGTGTCTCTTCCAGATATTCTCTTTCCAAATATTTCTTCAGGAGATTCACATGATAGATTTTTTCTTTCCCCTTCTTATCTATCTTATAATTTGTTCTAGACACCTTCTCTAGAACTGTATATGGACCTGTGGTAAAGTGGGAAGTTATAAATATTTATAGGGGACTTAGTGTACTGACTGAGATCAGCTGTGAAGGTATATATATCTAATAAGAGTAGTGTATTATATATAACCTTACTTGCTGCCACATATGTATACCTCAGTCAGAATTATTCTGGAATAGTGTGATGACTACGTTATATGTCTAGGGTATGTGTATGATGAAGTGTAAGTCAAAACAACAACAGACAGATAAACAATTTAATTTATTCCACTACACTTGACAACACTGTGACACTCACATACATATAACACTCTACAAGGATATCTTAAAGGAGTCACTGATAACTTTTCAAATAACAATATGTATTCATTGCTGTCATGAATGTATATGTGTCCTGATTCAAATACAAAGGAACCAGGAATCACAATCAATTTTAATTACAAGTTATATGTACAGAATTTATTAATATGAATCTTGTAGTGACATATATTTTTAATAGTATCCTATGTGTGTAAGTTGTGTAGTAGTAATATGAGGTAATACTGGTTTTGTTTTGTTCAAGCTCTGTTGGTATTTGTCATCATGACTTCAATAGTTTGTCTTTATTGGAACTAGTATTGGAGATGTTCTCAGTTCCTGATATTAAAACAATTTAATTCCCCTCTTAATGTTATATTTACAATGTCATTTTAAGAGGGGTACATAATTTTGAGCTCAGCTGGCCACATCAGCTTATCTTGCGTGATGGCGGCAGGAAAAGACTCCTCTGCTTGATTTCTCCCCTGGGCTCTGGAGACACCTCACTGATAGCTAACTGGACCAAGGAGTATGCTGTCCGACTCTGGATTCAGCAAAGCTCTGACCAGGTGCTGCTCAATACCATCAAGACCACGGTCCCTGAAAACAAGAAGGATGTACCTTCTACTTCATAACTAATTGATACTCTAGTTCTACACTGAGCACAATACATCACAAACATTGAGTTCAGAGCGTTAGGCCAACTGTCAGCTTCATCTGAAATACTTTATACCAGTATTAACCTCCTTAATGGTTACTACGCCTCTGCACTTCCAGCATTATTTCTGTCTAATCCTAATAATTCTAGGTATGGTCTGTGTACTCGTTAGGACATTCCATGCCGTTTTACTTTCCTCCGACCACCTTCTGTTCAGGCTGGAGCATTATAGGCTTTACATCATGTTTGCTACTGAACTACACATATATACAGGCATAAATTAACAATTCACATTCAATTTTCATTAAAAGATATTGAATATTTCAAACCTACCACAATTCATGGAAATACACAGATACGTTGACTAGCAATGAATTCTGGCACAAATACGGCACAAATTCCCATCTGCTTATGTTCCAGGCTTTTATTTAGCAAAAATATGAGCTGGCTTCAACGCACTGTTGCTTTATCAAGCTTATTTGAACTAGTGGTCTCGAACTAACGCTCCTAAGTGATTATATCAGCGAGTCTGGCCAATGGAGCCACGTTTCGGCAAGTGTTTGAAAAAATTTTACCTTCCTACGTCTCCCCTAACAACCAAGGATAGCATTTATAGTCCGACTAATCGTGTTTAGCCTTACATATCATTCCAGCCAATCAGTTCAAATGTAACTTGTGGCCCATTTCCCGTACAATGGTGGTTTAAAAAATCTACCACTGAGCGATTCTGATTATGGGTGTTGTCTGACAGCACCATCATTTTATTTTGGCTATAACTTGTTAATTCCTAGACTATTTGCGTAACGTTTTACATATTCTTTGTCAGCAAGCCCTAAGGAACCCAAATATACAAATTTAAAAGAGCTAAGTGGCTGCGTTCAAAATATGCAATTTCTTCTACCTCCTTTTTCGAAGATGTGCTGTCTGGGTACTGTAATGTTTTGAAATGTAAACCCATCTAATGTCATCTTTTCTATTAAGCGTTTTCCAGGTTTTTTAAAACCTAACTCTGGGAAGGTTAGTGTTTTTATCACTGTCCGTCCGAAAAAAAGTTAGTGCATGTGGCCTTACACGCGTGATAGTAGTAATTGTGTATCGCGTTACGCTTGTTGGGGTGGCATTAATAGCGAGACGCGTGTTTAATTTTGCATGCGTTCCTGATTTTCAGCCCTCCCTTCTCTCTATCCTTTATTCCATCTGTTCGTTCGTTTTGGTAACGTAGTATAATTAATGTTAGGATTAATTTAGGTCATTACGCAGTGTCTCTCAATGTTTTTCTTAGAAATGCAATACCCGTTTTAATGTGTTGTGGAAACGCTTGTATTTATGCAGTGGCTTATATTTAACGTGGAAACGTTACAATTTGCAGACGAAGCATAAAACAAAGGGGATTTCGAGTACATTCTTTTTGACAGCACTGTTATTTTACCATTGCTCTTTTCTTTATTAGAATTTATTTGTTAGGCTTTATATTTACCTGATAATTTATATATGTGGATTAGAATATTTCACGACATCCTCCCCTCTTAAAACAGACATCCCATGTCAGTCCTTTATTCTATATACACATAGATAAATGTAAGTCAACTTGACTTTACTCTGCTGTGGTGCTATCATGGTTTTATGTAGTTGGGTCCATTCAGAGTAGGCACTACTCATGAAATCTGCCTCAGACTTTTACAAACCAATAATATATATTTCGGTTTATGTTACTGAACAGCCGCAAGTGTGAGTGCTTGTCTTAATGCTGCTTCGCAACCCGGTATTCACCATTTCTCTTCTCTGAGTCTGCGCAATGACATGTCCAGAGAACATTTATATTTCCCTCAAAATGTACGTTATGAGGAGATAACATATTACCTGGTGATAGCAGAGTTTTCGTTTAGTGGATCCCATAATTTCTTCTTATTATCCTGTATGAAACGTTAGGAATATCCTCAATCAAAGAGGCAACTCAGGGATTCATTACGTTCCTCCGAAATGTTTACATCCAACAATTTTCTCATCATTCTAGAGAAGACACTAGGCGCATTCTTCAATCCAAATGGCAATCTATTAAACTCATAGTGCCCTTCTGAGGTACTAAAAGCTAGGTATGGTCTAACCTCAGGCTTTACTGGAATCTGATAGTATCCTTTACTCAGATCCACTTTTGAGAAATATTTAGCTTTATTTAGTCTGGCAAACAGCTGATTTGTATCCGGCAATGGGATCCACCTGTCCTTCTGTAATAGCATTCAGTCTCCTGTAATCTATACAGAGTCTATGTTCTCCAGAGGGCTTCCTTAAGAGTACAACACCGGAACTATACGAAGATTCACTGTGTGAAATAATTCCTTCCTTCAATAGATAGTCTATCTCTTCCTTCAAAGCTTTCTCCTTAGCAAACGGAATCGAATATGGTTTCATACAGACAGGTGTGAGGTCTATCAGTTTCATATCATATTCCAATAGGTTTGTATGCCCTGGTCGGTCTGTTAACACCTCTGCATGATTATTTAGAACCTGTTGCACTCTCTCTTTCTGAGTTTTCGTTAAATGTGTACTGATTTTCACCTGTGCTGCTGTCTCACAGGGGTGTAATGGATATTCAAATGATGAAAGTGGTTCCTTTTTCATCTCCATGGCGATGGACAAGGTCAACAAGTGTGTCTCTTCCTTATGTTCTCTTTCCAAATATTTCTTCAGGAGATTCACATGATAGATTTTTTCTTTCCCCTTCTTATCTATCTTATAATTTGTTCTAGACACCTTCTCTAGAACTGTATATGGACCCTGCCATCCAATTTGTAACTTATTCTGACTCCCGGGCAAAAGAAGCAGTACCTTCTCTCCCACAGCCAAATCTCTGTCTTTCGCCTTCCTGTTATAATAGGCAGCATGTTTCTTCCTGGCTTGTTTCAAATTTTCATTGGCAAGTTTACAGCCAGTTTTTAAACGAGTGGTCAGCTCATTCACATATTGGTATGAAGATGTAATGTTTTCCTCTGCCTTTTCATCAGTCCACGTTCTTAACAAAGCTACATATGGACCTTTAATTGTGTGGACCTATTTGTCCATGCACCGGTATGGTCTCTTCCACTCGAAGCTCTGAAGTGATGATTTTTCCTCCCAGAATTATCATTCACAAAACGAACGCTACCAATTTTTCTTTTGGGGCTTTCTCCCCACTTAAAATTCTTGATGAGAGATTTCCTCTCTACATCCTCTTCCTCCAGTTTGTTTAAGTCCGATTGAGGGATTTTCGGCTTATCCTGGGGTAAGACATCTTTTTGCACTCTCCGCATAGTGGCCATTGTAAAACAGTTAAGTGAAGCTTGTCCGTGAAAAGGGGCTTCCCATTCCATTTGGTCCACTTTATCAAATCTATTTTTCTTTTTATTATCAGGCCTAATTTTGCCCCGTGGCGTGTCCAGGTCCTGATCAATGTTCCCACTTGTGGGTGTTCCCTCATGTGCTATGCTACACCTTTCTACAAAATTCTCAATGTCCCATCTTGCTTTGGGCCAATAATAATTGTGAGCCACCTTTTGAATGATGGTACCTATCTTCTCATGGTCCCCATCTGGTTTCACATGTAGGCTCCTTATTAAGTATGCCCTATATCTTTTAGGAAGTACCAGCTGTCCCTGACCTTTGGATCTAGCTCCAGTCTTCCTATACATCAACTTGTTTTTCATGTAAAAATCTCCCTTGCCTGGAGTTGTATGACAAGTTGACAATTTCCTGAAACAAGGCTTGAGTGTTTTATCCCCAGCCTGTGCCTTCCTCATCTCTTCTGGAGTGGTATCCAACATAATATCCTCCTCCTGTCTTGAGGTCGACCTGACCTGAAGGGTTGCCATATACACAGGTTTCCTTCTGCAACGGTCAGTGTCATGATTGTCCATCTGACAATTCTTACACCACCTTTTTCCTTGGTTGAAAGATTTTCTTTCATCATATTTCCTTTCATCGAATTGTGGGAATTTATTTTTATTTTCATACCGTGGCCTACCAAATTGGTGCTTACCTTTGTTTTGATCCTTAGGATCAAATTTATTAAAGTTCTGTGGTGCCCTAAAGTTATCCACTTGTTTCTTGTTATTACCTGTTACCTCTGCTTGAGCTGCTTGATACCTTTCAGCAACATTTAGCAACTCACCCAGCCTCTCTGCACCTTGTTCCATGAGAAACTTTCTCAGGTCTGGAGCCATGGACTCTCTTAGCTGCTCTATAAGGACCATTTCCTTAAGATCTTGGGTTTTCCCCAGAGAAGTCCATTTCTCCAAGTATGTCTCTATTCGTGCAGAGAACTGGTGATAGGTTTCACCTGACAGTAGTTTAGCATTCCTAAATTTTTTCCAATAAAATTCTGCATTCTTTTCATACCTTAACAAAAGAGCCTGCTTTAGCATGTCATAATTTTCCTGATCACCTCTGCTCATTTTTGCAAAAACTTCATAAGCTGCCCCACGAAGTCCTTGAGATAACTTTAAGCTCCACCTTTCTCTCTCTAACCCATACGTGGTAGCTAATACTTCATACCTATTTAGGTAGCTCTCTATATCATCGTCTTTCTCAACAAAATGATCTAAATGGAAATTCATAGCTGAGGTTGAGGCTCCTTGGCTAGCAGTGGCATCAGAGGCAAAGGGACTGGCACCATTTTCAGGAGCATGGCCTTGAAACTCAAACTCCCTTAGTCGTAACTCATGTTCCCTTTGTAATCTTTTATCTTCTGCTTCCCTTTCTGCAGCTAATTTCTTCTCTTCCCTTTCTGCAGTCAATCTTCTTTCTTCTGCTTCCCTTTCTGCAGCTAATTTCTTCTCTTCCCTTTCTGCAGCTAATCTTTTGTCTTCTCTTTCTGCCTCAAATTTTCAGCCTCTAGTAGCCTCAGCCTCAAATTGCAACCTCTTAATTTCTTTTTCAGCCTCTAACTTTCTTTCGGCTTCAAACCTTCTTTCTTCGCGTTCAATAAATTTGTCACATTCCGTAGTGACATAGGCAACCATAACTTGCCCATCTAATCCTAACTCTTTTGCAGTCTGAACAGCAGCAGATCGAAATTTGGCCAGGTCCGCCATTGTCTATCAGGTAAATTTATTCAATGTCTAACCAACAATTCAATCTCTAAATATATATCTAATGGACAACACAGGCACCGAGAGCTCAACCTTATTTAATTCCACCCAAGGATACCTTTTAATTCTTATATTCCCTGAAGTGAATTACCCCCACTATTTTTAATAGGTAAAGATTCAAAATCCCAAGAGCGAGACCCCAATATATGTGGTAAAGTGGGATGTTATAAATATTTATAGGGGACTTAGTGTACTGACTGAGATCAGCTGTGAAGGTATATATATATCTAATAAGAGTAGTGTATTATATATAACCTTACTTGCTGCCACATATGTATACCTCAGTCAGAATTATTCTGGAATAGTGTGATGACTACGTTATATGTCTAGGGTATGAGTATGATGAAGTGTAAGTCAAAACAACAACAGACAGATAAACAATTTAATTTATTCCACTACACTTGACAACACTGTGACACTCACATACATAAAACACTCTACAAGGATATCTTAAAGGAGTCACTGATAACTTTTCAAATAACAATATGTATTCATTGCTGTCATGAATGTATATGTGTCCTGATTCAAATACAAAGGAACCAGGAATCACAATCAATTTTAATTACAAGTTATATGTACAGAATTTATTAATATGAATCTTGTAGTGACATCTATTTTTAATAGTATCCTATGTGTGTCAGTTGTGTAGTAGTAATATGAGGTAATACTGGTTTTGTTTTGTTCAAGCTCTATTGGTATTTGTCATCATGACTTCAATAGTTTGTCTTTATTGGAACTAGTATTGGAGATGTTCTCAGTTCCTGATATTAAAACAATTTAATTCCCCTCTTAATGTTATTTTTACAATGTCATTTTAAGATGGGGTACATAATGTTGAGCTCAGCTGGTCACATCAGCTTATCTTGCGTGATGGCGGCAGGAAGAGACTCCTCTGCTCGATTTCTCCCCTGTGCTCTGGAGACACCTCACTGATAGCTAAACGGACCAAGGAGTATGCTGTCCGACTCTGGATTCAGCAAAGCTCTGACCAGGTGCTGCTCAATAACGTCAAGACCACGGTCCCTGAAAACAAGAAGGATGTACCTTCTACTTCATAACTAATTGATACTCTAGTTCTACACTGAGCACAATACATCACAAACATTGAGTTCAGAGCGTTAGGCCAACTGTCAGCTTCATCTGAAATACTTTATACCAGTATTAACCTCCTTAATGGTTACTACGCCTCTGCACTTCCAGCATTATTTCGGTCTAATCAATAATCTAGGTGTCTGTGTACTGTTTGGCCATTCCATGCCGTTTTACTTTCCTCCGACACCTTCTGTTCAGGCTGGAGCATTATAGGCTTTTCCTTATGTTCGCTACTGAACTACACATATATACAGGCATAAATTAACAATTTACATTCAATTTTCATTAAAAGATATTGAATATTTCAAACCTACCACAATTCATGGAAATACACAGATACGTTGACTAGCAATGAATTCTGGCACAAATACTGGCACAAATTCCCATCTGCTTATGTTCCAGGCCTTTATTTAGCAAAAATATGAGCTGGCTTCAACGCACTGTTGCTTTATCAAGCTTATTTGAACTAGTGGTCTCGAACTAACGCTCCTAAGTGATTATATCAGCGAGTCTGGCCAATGGAGCCACGTTTCGGCAAGTGTTTGAAAAAATTTTACCTTCCTACGTCTCCCCTAACAACCAAGGATAGCATTTATAGTCCGACTAATCGTGTTTAGCCTTACATATCATTCCAGCCAATCAGTTCAAATGTAACTTGTGGCCCATTTCCCGTACAATGGTGGTTTAAAAAAATCTACCACTGAGCGATTCTGATTTTGGGTGTTGTCTGACAGCACCATCATTTTATTTTGGCTATAACTTGTTAATTCCTAGACTATTTGCGTAACGTTTTACATATTCTTTGTCAGCAAGCCCTAAGGAACCCAAATATACAAATTTAAAAGAGCTAAGTGGCTGCGTTCAAAATATGCAATTTCTTCTACCTCCTGTTTCGAAGATGTGCTGTCTGGGTACTGTAATGTTTTCAAACGTAAACCCATCTAATGTCATCTTTTCTAATAAGCGTTTTCCAGGTTTTTTTTAAAACCTAACTCTGGGAAGGTTAGTGTTTTTATCACTGTCCGTCTGAAAAAAGTTAGTGCATGTGGCCTTACACGCGTGATAGTAGTAATTGTGTATCGCGTTACGCTTGTTGGGGTGGCATTAATAGCGAGACGCGTGTTTAATTTTGCATGCGTTCGGCTTTCTGCCTCTCCCCTCTCTCTATCCTTTAGTCCATCTGTTCGTTCGTTTTGGTAACGTAGTATAATTAATGTTAGGATTAATTTAGGTCATTACGCAGTGCGCCTCTCAATGTTTTTCTTAGAAATGCAATACCCGTTTTAATGTGTTGTGGAAACGCTTGTATTTATGCAGTGGCTTATATTTAACGTGGAAACGTTACAATTTGCAGACGAAGCATAAAACAAAGGGGATTTAGAGTACATTCTTTGTGACAGCACTGTTATTTTACCATTGCTCTTTTCTTTATTAGAATTTATTTGTTAGGCTTTATATTTACCTGATAATTTATATATGTGGATTAGAATATTTCACGACAGGACCTTGCCATCCAATTTGTAACTTATTCTGACTCCCGGGGAGAAGAAGCAGTACCTTCTCTCCCACAGCCAAATCTCGGTCTTTCGCCTTCCTGTTATAATAGGCAGCATGTTTCTTCCTGGCTTGTTTCAAATTTTCATTGGCAAGTTTCCAGCCAGTTTTTAAACGAGTGGTCAGCTCATTCACATATTGGTATGAGGATGTAATATTTTCCTCTGCCTTTTCGTCCGTCCACGTTCTTAACAGAGCTTCGAGTGGACCTTTTATTGGCCTTCCAAACAATAATGTTGCCGGGACCATACCGGTTGAACTATGGGGTACCTCCCGATAAGCAAAGAGGGCCGCGGGCAGGTACTGGTCCCATGTATCTGGTTTTTCGTGTGCCAACTTTCTCAGGATCGACATCAACGTGCCATTAAATCTTTCCACTTGGCCGTTCCCTTGGGGATGGTACACACTACAATGGAAGTGTTTGGCCTGGAAGATCCTGAAAACTTCTTCAGTTAGTTTCCCCTTGAACTGAGAGCCATTATCAGTCAAGATTTGATTGGGAAAGCCTAACCTTGTGAAAATTGTGAGTAATGCCTCTGCCACATGTTTAGAATCAATCGATGACAGGGCTACCGCCTCGCCCCACATAGAACAAGTGTCCACCAGAGTCAGAATGTAGCTGTTCCTTCTCTTGGTTCGGGTGAGAGGTCCCACAAGATCCACGGCAACTCTCTCAAAGGGTGTTCCCACTATGGGCATTTCCCCCAGAGTTGCTGGTGCAGTCCAATGTTTAGGTGCTACTCGTTGGCACTCTGGACAGGATTTTACATATCGTTTGATATCTTCAGTTATCCCTGGCAAGAAATAGTGACAAGCTATACGCTGTCCTGTTGCGCTGATCCCCATATGACCACTGAAGGGAATCGCATGCCCTAGTTCCAACACTTTAGTCCTATATGAAGTGGGAAGGACCAGCTGTCCGTGACCATTGGATTCAGATCCAGCCTTCCTATAAATCAGTTTGTTCTTCATATAAAATTCTCCCTTGCCTGGAGGTGTGTGTGATTTGGGCAACTTCTTGAAACACGACTTGAGTGTTTTGTCCTCCGCCTGTGCCTTCCTCATCTCATCTGGATGAGTATTTATGGGATTATCCTCCTCCTTTTTAGACTGTGATCTGGTCTGCACTGTCGCCAATATCACAGGTCTCTTGGGATTCCCCAAGAAGACATATCTACACCCCAATATCAGAGGGTAGATTGGCTCATTTATCACTGCTGCTTTTATGATTCCTTCCACATATCGCGTTTTCACCTTTATCCGGGCGACGGGAAGTGTCATGGTAGCTACATCCTTGGTTGCAGTTTGAATCTCCACTGTTTCTGTGGTGTATTGATCGGCCTGCACCAGGTGAGAACTCACAACGGAATCGTAATCTAAACCGGTATCATATAAACACCTTATAGTGACACTATTACAGATGACATCTTCACACACTGGGGGATGGTATGGTTCCTGTAGTTCTGCAGGTTTGACCTTTTTTTCCTTTTTCCCAGATGTCATAGCAGCACAATGAGGAGGTTTCCTTCTACAATGGTCAGTGTCATGATTGTTCATCTTACAATTTTTACACCACCTTTTTCCTTGGTTGAAAGATTTTCTTTCATCATATTTCCTTTCATCGAATTGTGGGGTTTTATTTTTATTGTCATACCGTGGCCTATCAAAACTGGTGCTTACCTTTGTTTTGATCCCTAGGATCAAATTTATTAAAGTTCTGTGGTGCCCTAAAATTATCCACCTGTTTCTTTTTATTACCTGTTACCTCTGCTTGAGCTGCTTGATACCTTTCAGCAACATTTAGCAACTCACCCAGCCTCTCTGCACCTTGTTCCATGAGAAACTTTCTCAGGTCTGGAGCCATGGACTCTCTTAATTGTTCTATAAGGATCATTTCCTTAAGATCTTGGGTTTTTTCCAGAGAAGTCCATTTCTCCAAGTATGTCTCTATTCGTGCAGAGAACTGGTGATAGGTTTCACCTGACAGTAGTTTAGCATTCCTAAATTTTTTCCTATAAAATTCTGCGTTCTTTTCATACCTTAACAAAAGAGCCTGCTTTAGCATGTCATAATTTTCCTGATCACCTCTGCTCATTTTAGCAAAAACTTCATAAGCTGCCCCACGAAGTCCTTGAGATAACTTTAAGCTCCACCTTTCTCTTTCTAACCCATATGTGGTAGCTAATAGTTCATATCTATTAAGATAGCTCTCAATATCATCGTCTTTCTCAACAAAATGATCTAAATGAAAGTTCATAGCTGAGGTTGAGGCTCCCTGGCTAGCAGTGGCATCAGAGGTAAAGGGACTGGCACCATTTTCAGGAGCATGGCCTTGAAACTCAAACTCTCTTAGTCGTAACTCATGTTCCCTCTGTAATCTCCTATCTTCTGCTTCCCTTTCTGCAGCTAATCGCTTGTCTTCCCTTTCTGCAGCCAATCTTTTGTCTTCTCTTTCTGCAGCTAATCTCTTCTCTTCTCTTTCTGCCTCCAATGCTTTAGCCTCTTTGTCAGCCTCAATCTGCAACCTCTTAGCCTCAGCCTCAATCTGCAACCTCTTAATTTGCTTTTCAGCCTCTAACTTTCTTTCGGCCTCTTTTTCTAATCTTCTTTCTTCCCGTTCAATATATTTGTCACATTCAGCAGTGACATAAGAAATCATAATTTGCCCGTCCATTCCTAACTCTTTTGCAGTCTGTACAGCAGCAGATCGAAATTTGGCCAGGTCCGCCATTTTCTAACAGGTAAATGTAAATAATATCTAACTAAACAATATAATCTATAATTATTTATTTAATGACACCACAGGCACTGAGAGCTCAACCTTATTTAATTCCACCCAGGGATACCTTTTAATTCTTATAATTCCCAATATATATAACAGGAGAAAGTTCAATATCCCGGACCGGACCCCAATATATGTGGTAAAGTGGGATTTTATAAATATCTATAGGGGACTTAGTGTACTGACTGAGATCAGCTGTGAAGGTATCTGTATCTAATAGGTGTAGTGTTTTACAGATAACCTTACTTGCTGCCACATATTTATACCTCAGTCAGAATTATTCTGGAATATTGTGATGACTACGTTATATGTCTAGGGTTTTGTAAATGATGAAGTGTAAGTCACAACAATAACAGACAGATAAACAATTTAATTTATTCCACCACACTTGACAACACTGTGACACTCACACACATGAAACATTCTATGAGACTATCTTAAACGAGTCACTGGTAAATTTTCAAATATCAATATGTATTAAGTACTTTTCATTAATATATATGAGTCCTGATTCAAATACAAAGTGAACCAGGAATTCACAATCAATTTTAATTACAAGTTATATGTACAGAATTTATCAATATGAATCTTGTAGTGACATATTTTATTAATCTTATCCTATGTGTGTCAGTTGTGTAGTAGTAATATGAGGTAATACTGGTGTTGTTTTTTTCAAGCTATGTTGTTATTTGTCTTCATGACTTCAAGTGTTTATTTCTGTTGGAACTAGTATTGGAGATGTTCTCAGTTCCGTTCATTAAAACAATTAATTTCCCCTCTTATTTTAATACAATGTCAGTTTAAGGGGGTATACATAATGTTGAGCTCCGCTGGCCACAATGGCTTAACTTTCGTGATGGCGGCTGGAAAAGACTCCTCTGCTCGATTGCTCCCCTGTGTTCTGGAGACACCTCACTGTTTGCTATATGGACCAAGGAGTATGCTGTCCGCCTCTGGATTCAGCAAAGCTCTGACCAGGTACTGCTCAATAGCTTTAGGACCACAGTCCCACAATTCATGGAAAAATAAACAGTTTCGTTGACTGGCAATGAATGGGCACAACTTCCGATCTGCCTCTGTCCCAGGCTTTTATTTATAAAAAATATGCACTGGTGCTCAACGCACTGTTTCTTAGTAGGTTTATTACAAGATGTGGCTCGGAACAGACGCCCTGAATTGAGTATATTGGTAGCTCTAACCAATCATGCTATGTTTACCTACTTTTCAAAAAATATTACCCTTCTCACGTTTCCCCTAACAACTAAACTAGTATTTGCAGTCCAACTAATCGTGTTTAGTCTTACATCTCATTCCCGCCAATCAAATAGGAGTTAACATGGTAGGCTATTTCCGTAACGTAATGTTTTTTTCAAACACGTTATAAAAAAAATTTTATGAGCAGAAATGATTTCATGCTGTCAGGCACCCCCACTATTGTATTTTGGCCATAACTATTTTATTAACAGACTAAAGGCGTAACACATAACATATTCTTGGTTAGCAAGTCCGGCCGTACAATAATATATAAGTTAAAGTGAGCTACATGGCGGCGTTCAAAATATGTGTTTTCCAAAGATAGTCGTATATTTGTTCTTTATTCCTTTTCGTTGTTTAGAACCGCCACCTGTCCTGCCTTTTCCACTGTTATGTCATACTAAAGTCAGGAGCTTAGATGTAAATCAGTAGAATTTCATATTTCCTAATAAGCATTTTTCATGTTTTTAAACCTGATTCTTGTAGTAGTAGTGTTTTTTTTTCACTGTCGATTTGAAAAAAAAAGCTAGTGCTTGTGGCCTTACACGCGTGATGGTAGTAACTGTGTATCGCGCGACTGTGGTAGTATTTCCTGCGTCCCCGCTTTCAACCCTCCCTTCTTTCTATCTTTAGTCCATCTGTCTTTCGTTTTAGGTAACGTAGTGTATAAAAAGACATGAATGGAATTTTAAATCTAGGTCATCTTGCGTATCTCAAGGTTTTTCTTAGAATTGGAGTACACATTTTATTGTGTTGGGGAAACGCGTGTATGTTGCCGAAGGCCTTTACTATCAACGCGAAACGTTACAATTTGCAGACGCAGGAGAAAACAAGGGGGATTTCGAGTACAGTCATTGTGACAGCACTGTTCTTTACCATTCTTCTTTCCTTTTATTAAATTTATTTGTTAGGCTTTACATTTACGTTTTAATTTATATATGTGGATTAGAATTTCTCACGACAGAAGTAATAGACATTCCAGATTATTATGACTGTGCTTACAGTACCATTGGATTCCATATTAGGCAAGCAACATTAATTCATATTGTGCACAATATTAATTCAGATTGGCCAACTATAATGATCTGGTCACGGACTTGAAACATGATGGGCTCACAGCAAAAAGAATCATAGCTGTAGAGGTATGTGCTTCAGTGTATGATCTACTGAAACTATTGCATGTGAAAGGACAGAAAAGATGGAGGGCACTTTCGAGGTTCGGTGAAACGGCCTAAAGGGTTTCGTGTCGGCTGTGAAATAACCGCTACGGGTTATGGATTTCAGGACAACAATTTAAATACAACATAATGGTTACTATGGTTACTTTGACAATTACCTCAAGCAGGCAGCTTGCATATAACCAGGATTGAAGTTGAAAGTTGCAACCAAGGTGGAGTGGGTTCATTTCACAGCGCACGCGGAGTATGACCACAGGAAGCGGACACTTAGGAGTCATCACCCAAATTAACTCGCCCTCCCACTAAGAGTGTAACGAAGATACAAAGAAGAAACACTTGTACGCAATGTGGACCACTTCTGATGATCCGATTACCTTCTGTTATAACGCTCTGTATAGAGTTTCCTATGAAACAAGACATTTCAGGGATTCGATCCAGCTCAATCCGATGGGAACAATTGCATCGTTGGGTGAGTATACCGTACATGCAACGCGACCAAATAAGCATTCCAAAAACACGCATATCACTGGGGTCTGCGCTTTCACCACATTTTTTCGCAACTACTGAGTATAGAGTCTGCATTGAATACTGTATTACGGGTCTCTTCCGGTTTGTGTTATTTAGCCGAAACTTGTCAATAGGAAATATATGATAGTAGGCTATATAAATACCATCTTAGTTCAGGTCATATATTCCATAGTTGCAATTAGTGTAGGTACAGCGTCTCCGCCCTGTGATGTACTTTTTAAAAGTGCTCAACGGGTTGTGTATCGTGAGACGTGTCTGCTGGGGCATTTGCGGTTGATTGATGGTAATTTAAATCTGACTTGAGTATGAGTCAGCTGGGAGATGCAATACACAACCATTGACACAGAAACGTTAATATCAGACTCAGAAAACTGCCAAGACTATCCGAACATTTATTAACTCACTTTTCACAAATTTTACCAGTATCAGACAAAAGTATAGATCGATGTATGATCCCTATATCCTCAAGGATACAAACGCTTTCGTCTTCATACCTTCATTCAATGCCGGACATACACATACTTCTTCAACTGGGCAAAAGATCATCCCAAAATCACACTTGCGCTGAACACATCCGATGTACGTTCTGTATCGAGATTACAGATACATATGTCTGTTTGCAGACGATAGCATCGAAGCAGTATCAGTGCACAACATTTGTTTGTGAAGATAGCACTAGATGCCTGCGGAAGTCTGACACAACGCTTTGAAGAGGTCACGCGTGGGTATTAAATTTAATATTTTGAAACACAAAAGGTATTTTTTAAAAATTTGAAACACCCTTCCCCAGGTAGTGCTGAACGAGATTCGATTGAGTTGGCTGATTTTAGAGGCCGTAATATACAAAGTATCTCATTTCAAAATTAGGCGGAAACACAGCTAGAATAGGAACTTGGACAATGGAAATGTAATGTAACAAAATCGGAGTCACAGCCCACACTGCAGCGCAAACGTCAGACTAGCGACTCCTAAAAGCCAGGAAGAAAAAGAGACATTGGACTTGGAAATTCCACAACTATAAGTAACAGATCGAGTATTGGGCAACTTAGGAATTTACAAGTAAACCTGCATTTTTAATACACGACTGGAAACGTAGGAATGTGATCACAAGTCATAGAGGAATTAAACAAAAGTTTTCCCAGGCAAGTGATTTCGCAGAACATCCGCCGTCAGAGGAATTAACTCTAATCTCCCAGACCAAGTCATAGAGGAATTAAACAAAACTTTTCCCAGGCCAGTGATTTCGCAGAACACCCGTCGGCAGAGGAATTAACTCTAATTTCTAGACCTAAGTGATTCGAAGCATCTAATACAGAGCTGTGTCCAGTCTAAATCTGTGCAAGGAGATTGTGTATTCCCAAAAATTTTGGGGTAAGTGTAAACAATTTATGTACTAATGTAAATTTTACATATGTCTTGCAATGTAGTTAAATACGAGGCTGGAAAACCTCAACACATGAAAACAGTATATGCATGAACCACTACTGCAAGAGTTGGTGATTGTTTCTGACTAATCGTGCGGAAACCCGACAGCAGAGGTGACCTTAGGACTCCGACTGGAGCAGTAATGGGGGATGATTACATCATGTGTGCCTCAAATGTAGCATATCATTTTTGAGATGTATGTAACTCGTTAATGTTAGTTCAGGCTGTGGTGGGTTTTGATGTTACTGAGATAAATATTACTTGTCTACAGAGTACGGTCAGCTATGCAGGTCCCTGAGTCTAATAGTTGATGATGCTTGTTCTCAGGGTACCTGACTGCTACCACCCTACGACCTCAATCTGCGATATATTTTGAGCCTACTTTTAGGTAAACGTGTCTGGTTGTTATCTGGCTAGATGCCTAGGGTAATGTGCTATATGATGTAGAGAAAATGACAACAACCACTAATGTAACTCAATGAAAATGATTAAACAAATCAATGGTTAAAGTTTGAGTAATAATTTTTTACAATTTTAATTTCCTATACCTCAATTTCTTGGGTACAGGAATGTTTAAAACTCAAAATAGAATGGAAATGTATTTACAGTAATGTGAATTAAAAAAGACAACTTGTCTAGTTATATTATGAAAATGTCTATGACTTGGAATGTCCTGGTAAAGCAATAAATTCTATAAAGGGTCACTCTTATAAGGAATGATTGTGTTCATCACCTCAAGAACGCTGTGTTGATTTAATACTGGAGAGATTATGTCAAGTGAAAAATCATGAACCCTTTGATAGTTCTTATCTTCAAGTCCTGGAGCACTGTGGTCTTTCTTCCACAACGATAGTCTTCACGACTGCAAAGTATAGACACTGCTACAGCACTCTTCAGAGTTTTGGGCAATCAGATACTTATGGCCCCGAACGTGCAGATTCAATAATTCTGGTATGGCTCACTGAATGTTTCAACATGGAACCCTGAAAATAAGAGGATTAAGGCCTCCTCAGTATTTCAAACATATCTCTCCTTCCCTAACCAACTAAGCATTATCAATAGTTTCAAGATCAGTTTCTATGGCTACGTAAATAGCTATCGTTCCTATCTGATGGGGTGACAGCTTCATACTCAGGTAAATTTCAATCATCAGTTTGATACATTCCTTTCATAGGAAAATTATAGTTAATTTTATGAAGTCATGTGAAAACACTGTGACTTGCTGAAGACGGCCAGTGGTTTTCTGGCCTTCCAGTCAAAATAATGTCCTATTTGTTTTCCAACTATGTCTTTTCATTCTCTCCCAAAGTTTAAGTAAGCCTGCCTGGCTTTTAAAAGAAATGGTAATCTTCCCCAATAGCACTGGTGGCATAACACAAAGTGTTGAGTTTGGCGCCTTTCTGGTTTTGTCTCTACCCATCAATACTGCATACACATTCAATAATGCAAATACATCTCTATAATAATGTTTATATAAATGTTTATCTTACCGCATCAATGAAATAATGCACAATTTGTAGGTTAACCGGCGATCAATGGTCACACTAAGATCGCCACTGGTGCAGAACCACGAAGGCAATGGTCATGGATTCCTTGCGTCTGATGATAACACTACTTTTATAATCTTTATCTTCAAGTGGCAACTAACGCTGGCTTCAAATCGTTTTTATTCAGTTATACAAATAACATATTTTTTTTTCTCTACGGTAAGGTAATATAACATTATGGGTAGTATGATCTTCCAATGAACAAGTATTATCATTGTGTTTGTCAACTGTCCTTTCGTTTATTTTATTCTGCATCGATGTTCCGTGGTTGTTACGATGTTATTTTAAATGACGGCGTCTGCTGGGGTTTAGCCGTGCGCAACGTTTAGGGGTCATTAACATTTATGGAATATGTCGATATTTTACGGTATACTGAACGCGAAATATATGCTGAGATTATGACGCATTCGCGTTGGGAAGGTCACGCTGGGTGACTTGGTTACATTGCCCTTGTTACGCTATCCGTCAAGCAAGAAGGTCGTGTCTTGTATTTCTTCCAAGGAAAAAGGCTTAGTATATAGCCTATATTATATATATGAATCGATGTAGAACTCAGAGTCAGTTCGGATATTAATCTAAGTATGAGATTAATTAAATTAAATTAAATGATGGAAGGAGAATCGCATTATGATTCAAATTGTAGCTGTCAAGAACTCATGCGCTCATTTCTGGCTGTTGACTACAACAGCGCACGTATATAGCCACGATGTTCATCTGACATATTGTTTTGACACGGACGGATACTTACTGATATTATTTGGAATTCATTGTTATGCTGAACTGTACATGAAGTTTTGTGAATGTCGGATATCGTCTTTTGTATGAATACATGTGGACTCAGAACAGAAGGCTTGATCTTTACTTACGTTTCGGGTTTGGTTCACAGCTGTTAATGTTTACGTTTTCCAGCACGATAGCTCTCCCACAAGGGAAATCAACTAATATATAATATGCAAATCAGAACGTCGAAGGGATGTTCTGATGGTCAGAGCTAACAATCAATACCAAACAGTAACTACATCTAGAGAGTGATTTTACTCTTCAATCAATAATAGAATAACGAAGGAACAGCAGCAAACACACACACAAACCACACCCGTCACAACTGGTGGCCTGTGGTGAAGTGGGATGTTATAAATACTTATAGGGAACTTAGTGTACTGACTGAGATCAGCTGTGAAGGTATCTATATCTATTAAGAGTAGTGTATTATAGATAACCTTACTTGCTACCACATATCTATATATCTCAGTCAGAATTATTCTGGAATAGTGTGATGCTACGTTATGTGTCTAGGGTATGAGTATGGTGAAGTGTAAGTCACAACAACAGACAGATAAACAATTTAATTTAATCCACTACTCTTGACAACACTGTGACACTCACATACATATAACACTCTACCAAGATATCTTAAAAGAGTCACTGATAAAATTTCAAATAACAATATGTATTCATTACTGGCATGAATGAATATGTGTCCTGATTCAACTACAAGGGAACCAGGAATCACAATCAATTTAAATTACAAGTTATGTACAGAATGTATTTAATATGAATATTGTAGTGACATATATTATTACAAATGTTCTATGTGTGTCAGTTGTGTAGTAGTAAAATGAGGTAATACTGGTTTTATTTTGTTCAAGCTCTGTTGGTATTTGTCATCATGACTTCAATAGTTTGTCTTTAGGGACCAGTATTGGAGATGTTCACAGTTCCTGATTTTAAGACAAGTAAATTCCCCTCTTAATGTTAATTTTAAAAAGTCAGTTCAAGATGAGGGGACATAATGTTGAGCTCAGCTGGCCATTCGCTTATCTGGCGTGATGGCGGCAGGAAAGGACTCCTCTGCTCGAATTCTCCTCTGGGCTCAGGAGACACCTCACTGATAGCTAAAAAGACCAAGGAGTATGCTGTCCGACTCTGGATTCAGCAAAGCTCTGACCAGGTGCTGCTCAGTACCATCAAGACCACTGTCCCACAATTCATACGAATAACACAGATACGTTGATTAGCAATGAATTCTGGCACAAACTGGCACAAATTTCCATCTGCCTATGTTCCAGGCTTTTATTGAGCAAAATATATGCTGGCTTCAACGCACTGATGCTTTATCAAGCTATTTTAAACAAGTGGTTTCGAACTAACGCTCCCAAGTGTGTATATCAGCGAGTCTGACCAATGAGCCCCGTTTCGACAAGTGTTTGAAAAAATGTTACCTTCCCCCGTTTCCCCTAACAACCAAGATAGTATTTATAGCCCGACCAATCGTGGTTAGGCTTTCATTTGTTGCGCTCCAATCAATTTGGAGTTTACATGGTAGGCTATTTCTGTAACGTAAGGTTTTTTTCAAACACGTTAAAAAAAAATCTTATGAGCAGAAATGATTTTATGCTGTCAGGCACCCCCAATATTTTATTTTGGGTATAATTTATTAATTCCTGGACTATTTGCGTAACGTTTTACATATTATTTGTCAGCAAGCCCTAAGGAACCCAAAAATACTAATTTAAAGGAGCTACGTGGCTGCGTTCAAAATATGCAATTTCTTTTACCTCCTGTTTCGAAGATGTGCTGTCTGGGTACTGTTATGTTTTCAACCGTAAACCCATCTAATGTTATCTTTTCTAATAAGAGTTTTTTATGATTTATAAACCTAACTCTGGGAAAGGGTAGTGTATTTTATCACTGTCCGTCTGAAAAAAAATTAGTGCATGTAGACTTACACGCGTGATGGCAGCATTTGTGTATCGCGCGAAGCGTGTTTAGTGTTCGGCTTTCTGCCTCTCCCTTCTCGCTATCCTTTTGTCCATCTGTTCGTTCGTTTTGGTAACGCAGTATAATTAATGTTAGGATTAATTTAGGTCATTACGCAGTCTGCCTCTCAATGTTTTTCCAAGAAATACAGCACACGTTTCATTGAAGAAAGCGGGTATAATACAGTAAGCTTTTACTATCAACGTGAAAGCGTTACAATTTGCAGACGAAGCAGAAAACAAGGGGGATTTCGAGTACATTCCTTGTGACAGCACTGTCATTTTACCATTGCTCTTCTCTTTATTAATTTTATTTGTTAGGCTTCATATTTACCTAATAATTTATATATGTGGATTAGAATATTTCATGACACCCCCCTCTTAAAACAGACATTATATGTCAGTCCTTTATTCTATATACACATAGAGAAATTTATTATTATTTCTGGGGTTTACGGTGATTCTCATCACACGGATGGCGGCTTAAAAAATCCGCTCCCAGATTGGTTTTTCCAGATATATATTCAATGCTAAAATTATATGGAGCCAGAAGCAAAGACCATCGGAGTAACCTAGAGTTCTCATGCTTAGCCTGTGCTAAAAACGATAAAGGTTTGTGGTCAGTTTGCAACTTAAATGCCTTCCCATATAGATAAATATTGAATTTCTTTATTGCCCATATTACTGCAAGACATTCTTTTTCGCTAGTTGAGTAGTTGATTTCAGCTTTATTCAACTTTCTGCTAGCATATGCCACTGGGCTTAATTCCCCATCCAATGCATCTGATTTCTGTAGTAAAGTTGCACCTAACCCAATATTACTTGCATCCGTCCTTACTATGAATTCTTGACTTAAGTCAGGTAATTTCAAAATGGGTTTACTTGTGAGCTTTTCCTTCAATTTTTGGTAAGTCATTTCACATTGTGGTGTCCATGTAATGCGATCTGGATGTCCTTTACGTGTCAATTCAGTTAAAGGTGCACATATGGAATTAAAGTTTTTGATATACTTCTGGTAGAAACCACATAATGAGACAAAGGATCTCACGTCCTTCTTGGTTTGTGGTCTCGGGGCTTTCTGTAGTTTCTCTAAATTCTTTGGGTCAGGGGTCATGTTTCCCTGATAAACTGTGTGTCCCAAAAATTCCAATTCTTTACATCCAACGCAACATTTGGTTGGTCGGGCTGTTAAATTTGCCTCCCTAAGTCGATCAAACAGCATGTTCAGAGAGTCAATGTGTTCCTCAAATGTTTCTGTTGCTATAAGGATATCATCCATAAAATTTGTTATACAGGGATTATTCAGAGGATCCAATAATTTTTCATCATTCTAGAGAAGACACTAGGCGCATTCTTCAATCCAAATGGCAATCTATTAAACTCATAGTGTCCTTCTGAGGTACTAAAAGCTAGGTATGGTCTAACCTCAGGCTTTACTGGAATCTGATAGTATCCTTTACTCAGATCCACTTTTGAGAAATATTTAGCTTTATTTAGTCTGGCAAACAGCTGATTTGTATCCGGCAATGGATCCACCTGTCCTTCTGTAATAGCATTCAGTCTCCTGTAATCTATACAGAGTCTATGTTCTCCAGAGGGCTTCCTTAAGAGTACAACACCGGAACTATACGAAGACTCACTGTGCGAAATAATTCCTTCCTTCAATAGATAGTCTATCTCTTCCTTCAAAGCTTTTTCCTTAGCAAACGGAATCGAATATGGTTTCATACAGACAGGTGTGGAGTCTATGAGTTTCATATCATATTCCAATAGGTTTGTATGCCCTGGTCGGTCTGTTAACACCTCTGCATGATTATTTAGAACCTGTTGCACTCTCTCTTTCTGAGTTTTCGTTAAATGTGTACTGATTTTCACCTGTGCTGCTGTCTCACAGGGGTGTAATGGATATTCAAATGATGAAAGTGGTTCCTTTTTCATCTCCATGGCGATGGACAAGGTCAACAAGTGTGTCTCTTCCTGATGTTCTCTTTCCAAATATTTCTTCAGGAGATTCACATGATAGATTTTTTCTTTCCCCTTCTTATCTATCTTATAATTTGTTCTAGACACCTTCTCTAGAACTGTATATGGACCCTGCCATCCAATTTGTAACTTATTCTGACTCCCGGGCAAAAGAAGCAGTACTTTCTCTCCCACAGCCAAATTTCTGTCTTTCGCCTTCCTGTTATAATAGGCAGCATGTTTCTTCCTGGCTTGTTTCAAATTTTCATTGGCAAGTTTCCAGCCAGTTTTTAACCGAGTGGTCAGCTCATTCACATATTGGTATGAAGATGTAATGTTTTCCTCTGCCTTTTCATCAGTCCACGTTCTTAACAAAGCTTCAAGTGGACCTTTTATTGGCCTTCCAAACAATAATGTTGCCGGGGCCATACCGGTTGAACTATGGGGTACCTCCCGATAAGCAAAGAGGGCGGCGTGCAGGTACTGGTCCCATGTATCTGGTTTTTCGTGTGCCAACTTTCTCAGGATCGACATCAATGTGCCGTTAAATCTTTCCACTTGGCCGTTCCCTTGGGGATGATACACACTACAATGGAAGTGTTTGGCCTGGAAGATCCTGAAAACTTCTTCAGTTAGTTTCCCCTTGAACTGAGAGCCATTATCAGTCAAGATTTGATTGGGAAAGCCTAACCTTGTGAAAATTGTGAGCAATGCCTCTGCCACATGTTTTGAATCAATCGATGACAGGGCTACTGCCTCTCCCCACATAGAACAAGTGTCCACCAGAGTCAGAATGTAGCTGTTCCTTCTCTTGGTTCGGGTGAGAGGTCCCACAAGATCCACGGCAACTCTCTCAAAGGGTGTTCCCACTATGGGCATTTCCCCCAGAGTTGCTGGTGCAGTCCAATGTTTAGGTGCTACTCGTTGGCACTCTGGACAGGATTTTACATATCGTTTGATATCTTCAGTTATTCCTGGCCAGAAATAGTGACAAGCTATTCGCTGTCCTGTTGCGCTGATTCCCATATGACCACTGAAGGGAATCGCATGCCCTAGTTCCAACACTTTAGTCCTATATGAAGTGGGAAGGACCAGCTGTCCGTGACCATTGGATTCAGATCCAGCCTTCCTATATATCAATTTGTTCTTCATATAAAACTCTCCCTTGCCTGGAGGTGTATGAGATTTGGGCAACTTCTTGAAACATGGCTTGAGTGTTTTGTCCTCAGCCTGTGCCTTCCTCATCTCATCTGGGTGAGTATTTATTGGATTATCCTCCTCCTTCTTTGTCTGTGATCTGGTCTGCACTGTTGCCAATATCACAGGTCTCTTGGGATTCCCCAAGAAGACATATCTACACCCCAATATTAGAGGGTAGATTGGCTCATTTATCACTGCTGCTTTTATGATTCCTTCACATATCGCGTTTTCACTTTTATTCGGGCGACGGGAAGTGTCATGGTAGCTACATCCTTGGTTGCAGTTTGAATCTCCACTGTTTCTGTGGTGTATTGATCGGCCTGCACCAGGTGAGAACTCACAACGGAATCGTAATCTAAACCGGTATCATATAAACATCTTATAGTGACACCATTACAAATGACATCTTCACACACTGGGGGGTGGTATGGTTCCTGTAATTCTTCAGGTTTGCCCTTCTTTTCCTTTTTCCCCGATGTCATAGCAGCAAAATGAGGAGGTTTCCTTCTACAATGGTCAGTGTCATGATTGTTCATCTTACAATTTTTACACCACCTTTTTCCTTGGTTGAAAGATTTTCTTTCATCATATTTCCTTTCATCGAATTGTGGGAATTTATTTTTATTGTCATACCGTGGCCTATCAAATTGGTGCTTACCTTTATTTTGATCCTAAGGATCAAATTTATTAAAGTTCTGTGGTGCCCTGAAGTTATCCACCTGTTTCTTTTTATTACCTGTTACCTCTGCTTGAGCTGCTTGATACCTTTCAGCAACATTTAGCAACTCACCAGCCTCTCTGCACCTTGTTCCATGAGAAACTTTCTCAGGTCTGGAGCCATGGACTCTCTTAGTTGCTCTATAAGGACCATTTCCTTAAGATCTTGGGTTTTCCCCAGAGAAGTCCATTTCTCCAAGTATGTCTCTATTCGTGCAGAGAACTGGTGATAGGTTTCACCTGACAGTAGTTTAGCATTCCTAAATTTTTTCCTGTAAAACTCTGCATTCTTTTCATACCTTAACAAAAGAGCCTGCTTTAGCATGTCATAATTTTCCTGATCACCTCTGCTCATTTTTGCAAAAACTTCATAAGCTGCCCCACGAAGTCCCTGAGATAACTTTAAGCTCCACCTTTCTCTCTCTAACCCATACGTGGTGGCTAATAGTTCATACCTATTTAGGTAGCTCTCAATATCATCGTCTTTCTCAACAAAATGATCTAAATGAAAATTCATAGCTGAGGTTGAGGCTCCTTGAGTAACCGTAGCATCAGAGGCAAAGGGACTGGCACCATTTTCAGGAGCATGGCCTTGAAACTCAAACTCCTTAGTCGTAACTTTGTATGTTTTCCTCCTTTTCCTTTGTAATCTTTTTCTTCTTCTGCTTCCCTTTCTGCTGCAGCTAATCTTCCTGTCTTCTCTTTCTGCAGTCAATCTTCTTTCTTTCTGCTTCCAATTTCTTAGCCTCAGCCTCAATCTGCAACCTCTTAGTCTCAGCCTCAGCTTCAAATTGTAACTTCTTAATTTCCCTTTCAGCCTCTAACTTTCTTTCGGCTTCAAACCTTCTTTCTTCACGTTCAATAAATTTGTCACATTCCGTCGTGACATAGGCAACCATAACTTGCCCATCTAATCCTAACTCTTTTGCAGTCTGAACCGCAGCAGATCGAAATTTGGCCAGGTCCGCCATTGTCTATTATGTAAATTTATACAATGTCTAACCAACAATTCAATCTCTAATGGACAACACAGGCACCGTGAGCTCAACCTTATTTAATTCCACCCAAGGATACCTTTTAATTCTTATATTCCCTGAAGTGAATTACCCCAATATTTTTAATAGTTAAAGATTCAAAATCCCAAGAGCGAGACCCCAATATATGTGGTGAAGTGGGATGTTATAAATACTTATAGGGAACTTAGTGTACTGACTGAGATCAGCTGTGAAGGTATCTATATCTATTAAGAGTAGTGTATTATAGATAACCTTACTTGCTACCACATATCTATATATCTCAGTCAGAATTATTCTGGAATAGTGTGATGCTACGTTATGTGTCTAGGGTATGAGTATGGTGAAGTGTAAGTCACAACAACAGACAGATAAACAATTTAATTTAATCCACTACTCTTGACAACACTGTGACACTCACATACATATAACACTCTACAAAGATATCTTAAAAGAGTCACTGATAAACTTTCAAATAACAATATGTATTCATTACTGGCATGAATGAATATGTGTCCTGATTCAACTACAAGGGAACCAGGAATCACAATCAATTTAAATTACAAGTTATGTACAGAATGTATTTAATATGAATATTGTAGTGACATATATTATTACAAATGTTCTATGTGTGTCAGTTGTGTAGTAGTAAAATGAGGTAATACTGGTTTTATTTTGTTCAAGCTCTGTTGGTATTTGTCATCATGACTTCAATAGTTTGTCTTTAGGGACCAGTATTGGAGATGTTCACAGTTCCTGATTTTAAGACAAGTAAATTCCCCTCTTAATGTTAATTTTAAAAAGTCAGTTCAAGATGAGGGGACATAATGTTGAGCTCAGCTGGCCAAGTTAGCTTATCTGGCGTGATGGCGGCAGGAAAGGACTCCTCTGCTCGAATTCTCCTCTGGACTCTGGAGACACCTCACTGATAGCTAAAAGGACCAAGGAGTATGCTGTCCGACACTGGATTCAGCAAAGCTCTGACCAGGTGCTGCTCAGTACCATCAAGACCACTGTCCCACAATTCATACGAATAACACAGATACGTTGATTAGCAATGAATTCTGGCACAAACTGGCACAAATTTCCATCTGCCTATGTTCCAGGCTTTTATTGAGCAAAATATATGCTGGCTTCAACGCACTGATGCTTTATCAAGCTATTTTAAACAAGTGGTTTCGAACTAACGCTCCCAAGTGTGTATATCAGCGAGTCTGACCAATGAGCCCCGTTTCGACAAGTGTTTGAAAAAATGTTACCTTTTCCCGTTTCTCCTAACAACGAAGATAGTATTTATAGCCCGACCAATCGTGGTTAGGCTTTCATTTGTTGCGCTCCAATCAATTTGGAGTTTACATGGTAGGCTATTTCTGTAACGTAAGGTTTTTTTCAAACACGTAATAAAAAATCTTATGAGCAGAAAGGATTTTATGATGTCAGGCACCCCCAATATTTTATTTTGGGTATAATTTATTAATTCCTGGACTATTTGCGTAACGTTTTACATATTATTTGTCAGCAAGCCCTAAGGAACCCAAAAATACTAATTTAAAGGAGCTACGTGGCTGCGTTCAAAATATGCAATTTCTTTTACCTCCTGTTTCGAAGATGTTCTGTCTGGGTACTGTTATGTTCTCAACCGTAAACCCATCTAATGTTATCTTTTCTAATAAGAGTTTTTTTATGATTTATAAACCTAACTCTGGGAAAGGGTAGTGTATTTTATCACTGTCCGTCTGAAAAAAAATTAGTGCATGTAGACTTACACGCGTGATGGCAGCATTTGCGTATCGCGCGAAGCGTGTTTAGTGTTCGGCTTTCTGCCTCTCCCTTCTCGCTATCCTTTTGTCCATCTGTTCGTTCGTTTTGGTAACGTAATGTAGAAAAAGACATGAATGGAATTTAAAATTTAGGTCATTACGCAGTCTGCCTCTTAATGTTTTTTCCAAGAAATACAGCACACGTTTCATTGAAGAAAGCGGGTATAATACAGTAAGCTTTTACTATCAACGTGAAAGCGTTACAATTTGCAGACGAAGCAGAAAACAAGGGGGATTTCGAGTACATTCCTTGTGACAGCACTGTCATTTTACCATTGCTCTTCTCTTTATTAATTTTATTTGTTAGGCTTCATATTTACCTAATAATTTATTTATGTGGATTAGAATATTTCATGACATGGCCATTAGTGGTCTTGAAATTTTCAAAAGAGCGAACCTCAAAAAAAATGAGCCATTTTTCCTTTCGAGCCGAAACGGACATTATTATGCAAAAACACCGGTGACGTCATGCCCTTGACAACAGTACGAACGGTTGCAAAAGTCAGCAACATTCAATGTCCTTCAAAAAAATTTATTTGGAACTCTCAAACAGCAAATGAAACGTATTACTAATGCCTTCAATGTTTCAAACAAGCTCGCGAGTCTGTTGGCGAAGCAGATAATGTACTGTATTACTGCCAAAAAAAGATAAGTAACTGATTTTAAACGTTACCATATTTCGTCCTGTTTGTCCAATAACGCCATGTTCTTTTTTTTGGTAGTCATATTAAATATTGTTTCTGTCTTTTACATGTAGCGGGTATGGATGGGCGGCGAATTATAATCAGTTCTATGGCTCTTTGGATGCTACGAATTGATTGTAATTGTTCTTAAGGCCGTGAATTAATAGCATTTCGCAAAGAACGCGTCGAATACATTATCGGTGATCGTGTCGTTCGGACTTGCATTAATTCACCTTGCATGTTAGGTGTATAGTCGTGTTATAACTGTGGTATTCTAGTGTATTTGGTTCTAATTTTTATTCAGTTCTTTAACAATGTTTGTAATCTATCGTGTTTTTTCTGATCTTACTATCATTCAGTTTATATTTTTGTTGTACAACCGTTAATGAGTCCATGTATACGTCACTAATTGTTGTGTACGCAGGTTAATTATCTATTCATTTCATTCTTTAATTCTCACTTCCGGTCTAGTCAACTTAGTTGTAAATGCATTTTTATTGTGAAAATGTCTTTGTTGTATGTTAATAATGTTCTGTAATCCTTGGTTAACCCATTGTATTGTTTGTCTTCATTTCACCCCTTTATAATTTAATATTAATGCTATAATTTATTCTTTAATAAGAGTATAGATTAATATGATTAAACTTTTATGAGTTTTAAAGAGGAATTAGGGACTTTGCACCAATTTGCAGTGATAGTCCAAGAAATGGGCAATGCACTTTATTGCTCATGAATATGACATAATATACTATGATTAATTATTATAACTTTATAACATATTAAGACATATTAAATATTAATTAGTACACTTTCTCAGTACTACATTGGGAACTTAGTGGCAATTAAGATTAAATAACCTAATTATTTAGGAATAATTCCCATAATTATTGAATATTAATATTATGTGCATGATATAATTTCAGCACCTTATATAACTAGCTATCATAACTATTTATGATAGATATTAGCGGGTATATATATATATATAATATTTTTACAAAATATTATAGATTTGTGGAACTTATAAATAACAATACAGGAATATTGCAATTTCTTAAATTGATTAATCATTCGCTGAGTAATTAGAATTATCAACATATATTCCAGTGGTGATTACTAGACATAAGTAATTGGATACTTATATAATTCAACTTCAAGAATGCTTACCTTGGATCATTTCATTAAGATTGGAAAAGATTGTAACAAAAAAGGAGATGCACTCTTGGAATTTGCGGAACAGCAACTTGCAAACAATGAAAGAAAAGAGGCTGAAAGGACAGCCATTGCTAAGGCAGAGATGGAAGAACTTGAAAGAAAAGAGGCTGAAAAGAAAGCCATTGCTAAGGCAGAGATGGAAGAACTTGAAAGAAAAGAGGCTGAAAAGAAAGCCATTGCTAAGGCAGAGATGGAAGAACTTGAAAGAAAAGAGGCTGAAAAGAAAGCTATTGCTAAGGCAGAGATGGAAGAACTTGAAAGAAAAGAGGCTGAAAAGAAAGCAGAATTAAGACAAGAAGAAGAAAGAAAGATGGCAAGAGATGAAATCCTACGGATTGAAGAAGAGAATAAATTGAAACGACAGGAAATCATACTGCAGCAAGAAATGGAATTGCAACGGCTTAAATTGGAAACAGCAAAACTTAATTTACAGGGTGCTGCAGCAAGCCAAAATGATATTGCTCAATCTGGATCTTCTTCCAACCGACTTAAGGGCAATTATTACTTTAAGCTACCACCTTTCAAATTACACGTGGACGACCTATCATCATGGCTGGCGCGCTTTGAGGATATATGCAAGGTCAATAACCTTGACAAAACTGCATGGACACTTAAACTTAAGGAATTTCTGGATGGCGAACCTGCAAGTGCAGCACAAAATATTGATCCTACATTAGCAACAGACTATGAGGCCATTAAGACTTTGTTATTACGTCGTTTCCACTTGAACGAAGAGGCATGTAGATTACGTTTCAAAAGTTTGTTGCCAGATAATAATAAAGATTTTACAGGATTTATTGCTAACATACGCAATACTTTTAACAGATGGGTTGAACTAGCAGGTGTCAACAAATCTTACGACAAGTTAGTCGATTTGTTATTGAGGGATAAAGTATTATCTTCTGTCAGTCCACCATTCTTTGCTTATCTGCAAGAAAGAAAACCAGAAACTATTGATGAGTTAGAAAAAATTTCTTTAAATTACTGCACAGCTCATCCGAATGCTAATATTTCTGGCTCGTTGATAATAGAACCTCTTCCTGTAGCCTCCAATATGGCATATCATAGTAATAACAAACCAAGAACACACAGTGTAGACAGAGGTAGGTTCAAAGGAAACTATGACATTAATTTTCATAAGGGACAGAATAACTTTAACAATAACTTTAATAGAGGAAGACAACAAAACAGAAATTATTCACCTCAGTCAAGATACAACAGTAATCCACGTAACTCAAGTTATAATCGGTCATATCAATATAATAATGGTAACAATTGGAAGAATAGCGATAATTATAACTCGAGACATCGAGATAACAATTACGATAGACGACAACGGGATAATTCAAATAATTATTCTCGTAATCGTTCTCATTCTCGTGGATCTTCACATTATAACCATAATACCGGGGCAGCAGTTACAAATGATATCACCCCTAGGGTTCAGGTTCCACTTAACGATAATACAATGCATTCTTCTGCTGCATGCTTTGCTATAAATTATAACGTGGCGAATAGTTGCCCACAATGCAATCTTATTTTTCAGAAGGCAAAGGAGACAGTGCTAAACTGCGGACACATTCCACCAGAAGTAGGTCTTGCAGCCAATGATGGAACAGGCTCTCTGATTTTTAACAGAGGGATAGTTAACTGTTCTATAGTTTCTGTATTGAGAGACTCGGGGTCCACAACCATTGGAGTGCGACAGTCGCTGGTACATCCTAGCTGTGCAACAGGGGAATATGTCCGTTGCATGACTTTCGGGGGGAATATTGAGTTCTACCCCACAGCTCTTGTCCATGTTAATACACCTTTCTTTTCAGGACAAGTTAAGGTATGCATGCTTCAGAATCCAATTTCAGATCTGATGTTGGGACGCATCCATGGTAGTAAGGATTGTTCCCCACATGAAATTGAGGAATGGGAATTGAAGAATGTGCAATCTTATTGCAATGTTAACGCTGTCATTGCAATGGCTACATTACGGGCCAACAAAATGAATACATGTGGCACAGTTTTCTCCAATTTCAGTCTCAGTACCATTCTGGAAATCGATAATGAGAAGGATAAAACTCTCCTACAGGATAAAAAGGATACTAAACTACCAGCCCATCCTAGGAAGATTATAAAATCATTTCGAGGCAGATATACCTTTTCTCAAGAGAATACTGCCAAGTCAGAAAATAAATGTTGGCAACAAGATCGTATTAACAGCGATCTGAATGAAATTGTCGAAAATGAGCAAAGAAAAAATGTCCCAAACAAGGGTAATGATGGTGAAGTTCTTATGAACTTAACTAATAAAATTAGAACAAATAAATTTGTCAATCACTATGAGACATCATCTCATAAGACTATCATATCCAAAAGATTAAATAGAAGAACTATTTATCACGTTAGTGACACTAATCCCACTTACATTGGGAAGGGTGCATATTCTCGCACCGTGTTAGTGCGCAATCTGCCACAAGGTACCAGATGGCAGGCACTTAGCAATTTCTTTAATTACACAGCAGACGTTAGGTTTGTACGTCTGTTGTCACCTACCAATGACAGGTCTGGTGAAGCTATAGTTACATTTCGTAACAATAGAGATGCTCGAATGGTCATCGAGCAGGGTAATGGTGCTTACTTTAACCATCATTGTCTACGGTTACAATTAGTACCGAATGCTGCGTCACGCAGATAACATGCTATGGTAACACAATTGTCTCATATCGTTGATGACTCAGCATAGTCATTCATCATTTCTTTTCTTTACTGGTCATTTCTTTTATTGGGAATTAGATCTTGTACATGTTCTATTACTGAACACTTACAGTCAATTTTTCATGAACTAGATGACAATACGGTATCTACTTGTCATTATTCTAATCTATCTGTTATACAGGAGGAAGAATCTTCTTTTCCTGAAGTGCAGATGCCTTTACCTGTACTTATTGTCCAATCTACTGAATCTTGGCGTGATGTGACCATTTCTTCTACGGTTACACCGCAACAGCATCAACGCGTTGCTGATCTTCTACAATCCTTCCCAGATGTGTTAACGGATGTACCGGGTTGCACATCTGTAATAAGTCACGATATTATTCTTAACGATGATACACCAATTCGTGTTCATCCTTATTCTGTACCTCTACATTTTCTGAGTAAGACATCTCAGGAACTCGAACAGATGATATCATTAGGTATTATTGAGACTAGTACATCTCCATTTTCTTCTCCTTTAGTCATTGTCCGGAAAAAGGACAACAACATACGTTTATGTGTTGACTATAGGAAACTTAATGCGCAGACAGTACCTGATAGCGAACCACATCCTATCCTTGACGATTTACTTCCTCGTCTATCCAATGCTACACTTTTCACTAAAATTGACTTAACCAAAGGTTATTGGCAGATTCCACTAACCGAAAGAGCCAAATACTACACAGCATTCTCAACTCCACAAGGTCTTTACCAGTGGAACGTGATGCCTTTTGGGCTAATGAATGCTCCAGCAACCTTTATTCGCATGATGCGAAAAATTTTAGCAGGTAGATCAGATATAATTACCTACATTGACGACATATGTTTGTTTAGTTCATCATTTGAGGAACATTTTTTGGGTCTTAAATCAGTTTTGGAAATATTGCGGGATAACCATTTAACCGCTAAACCAACTAAAATTCAAATAGCGTGTAATGAGATAACATTCCTGGGACACATTATTGGATCAGGACGTATCCAAACAATTCCCAGTACGGTTTCTAAAATATTAAATTTATCTGTTCCTCAAACGAAGAAACAGGTTAGGAGTCTGTTAGGGTTAATCAAATACTATAGCAGATTTGTACCTCACTTATCATCCATCACGGCTGTCCTGTCATCGTTACTGAAGAAGAACATGCCATTAAGGATAAATTGGACAGACGAATGTGACAAAACTTTTCGCACTATCTTAAACATTTTTTCATGCCCACCTGTTTTAAGATTATCAGATGCCTCTAAAAAGTTTGTTCTACGTACAGATGCGAGTCATTACGGACTCGGGGCATGTCTACTCCAATATCATGATGATGTCCTTCACCCTGTACTTTATATCTCACGCAAGCTGAAACCTCCGGAGACTAAATATTCGACTGTAGACCGAGAATTGCTCGCCGTAATCTGGGCAATTACCAAACTAGAAAAATTTTTGCTGGGATCTCCATTTCTGATCCAGACTGATCAGAAATCTGTGGCAGCATTACGTCGTTCAAACCATAAATTGCAAAACTTGCAAGATTTGCTATTGCGTTGCAACCATATGAGTTCGAAATACAGTCGATACCAGGAACTGAGAACGTCATAGCCGATACGTTGTCCAGACATCCTACGGATTCTGAATGAATATTACTATTTCAAGAAAATTTTCTGACTAATCAAGCATTACATTTGGAATGAACGGTATTAATGCCACGTCAGAATATACAACACTTCATTTGGACTTCCTACTTAAATAAGGACATTTCGAAATAAACTATCGTAATCAAAATATCAAGTTTTACGGATCGTTTGAAAATTTGGACTTCACTTCCACTTTGCGTCTCACTCATTTCGATTGAAAACTGTTAAAAAGGAACAATCTCTGATGAAGAAGGGACAGATACGTTGATGACTTATTCAATTTACGTTCAAAGTTTAATAAAGGAACTAACGATGATTGGATAATCATATCATAATTCGATAATATGAACCTTGTGTCTTAATGAACTTTCATACAAGTCAACAGGATGTAACAACGATTGGATCTTCATGTCCGATATTGTTAAATTTTCTAGTTATTAAATTAATATATAATAAAATAAAGTTAAAGTGTGATGAAATAAAAATAAAATATACTAAGAAAAGATGAAACAAAATAATATCACACCAATTAAACCTTTTAATTAGTGTAATTATTAAGGTAATAGATATTAGATTATGACATTTCATATTTATAGTTAAAATGTATGAATTTTTTCTGTTCTTTTCTTCTGATTGCGTTAATTTAATTAGGTATCTATCCTTACACTTCATTTTCACACGCATTCTAATTTAATGTATACTTTAATATTTAGTTTTAATTGTCCGTACTTCTCAATTTTTATTTCTTTTACTCTCTTATACTATTTCTCATTTTCTTCAATTAGATATTAATTAGTTAGTACCATACGTACATATTATAATTAATTATTTTAATTTTAATTAGTTAGAATAATTTTAATAACACCTCACATTATTAGTTAGTCAATACATACATCAAATTAATTAGTTAATTAGTTAGTGACAGTGACATTTCCTTGTTTAATATAAGTTATATGTATGATATGACGTTGATTTTATTATAAGATATTACTGACATGACCACGACACTGTTCTAGATAGAACATCGTACGTCATACGTCGGGTTTTGTTAAATTTTTGATAATTTGACTAATATTTTTCAAAAAAAAATCTATCTAATAGATTTTTTTTTCCCCCGTCTGACAGGAAATCTGTTACGGTGTTATTTTAAATGACGGCGTCTGCTGGGGTTTAGCCGTGCGCAACGTTTAGGGGTCATTAACATTTATAGAATATGTCGATATTTTACGGTATACTGAACGCGAAATATATGCTGAGATTATGACGCATTCGCGTTGGGAAGGTCACGCTGGGTGACTTGGTTACATTGCCCTTGTTACGCTATCCGTCAAGCAAGAAGGTCGTGTCTTGTATTTCTTCCAAGGAAAAAGGCTTAGTATATAGCCTATATTATATATATGAATCGATGTAGAACTCAGGATCAGTTCGGATATTAATCTAAGTATGAGATTAATTAAATTAAATTAAATGATGGAAGGAGAATCGCATTATGATTCAAATTGTAGCTGTCAAGAACTCATGCGCTCATTTCTGGCTGTTGACTACAACAGCGCACGTATATAGCCACGATGTTCATCTGACATATTGTTTTGACACGGACGGATACTTACTGATATTATTTGGAATTCATTGTTACGCTGAACTGTACATGAAGTTTTGTGAATGTCGGATATCGTCTTTTGTATGAATACATGTGGACTCAGAACAGAAGGCTTGATCTTTACTTACGTTTCGGGTTTGGTTCACAGCTGTTAATGTTTACGTTTTCCAGCACGATAGCTCTCCCACAAGGGAAATCAACTAATATATAATATGCAAATCAGAACGTCGAAGGGATGTTCTGATGGTCAGAGCTAACAATCAATACCAAACAGTAACTACATCTAGAGAGTGATTTTACTCTTCAATCAATAATAGAAGAACGAAGGAACAGCAGCACACACACACAAACCAACGCCCGTCACAGTGGTCCACCCGTTATCTATCCTTTTAAGTTTCACTTTCGCCATCTCCAGCCCTACACATTAGTGGGCATCTTCAAATTTCCAAGTTAGCCGTATTTTTTTTTTCTTTTCTTTAAATCCACCACCGTTTTCCCTCCCTCTCTCGTTCTTTTTTCAAAATGAAGCAACGCGTTTGGATTTCATCAGAAAATACAACTAGACAGGAGATGCGAGCTTGTCTGTGTGTTTTTACTACCGTCTCCCAATCTAAGTGTTTATACATTCAAACTGCGCTACTAGTGACCGGGGTGGGCAGGTGGTTTGTAGTGGATTTGCACCGCTTTTCCAAATTATGCTACTAGCAAAGTCACGCACTTTCGTTACTGTAAGTGATGCCCAGAACCACTGTCGCATGTCGTTCTATTAATACTTCCTCTCTCTCCGTCACTCCTCCGTTTCTTTCTCTCACTCTTTCTTGGAACGAAACACGTCTTGGCTGTCAAACTGTTATAGTTAATTTCAAGGACGGAGTATGAAAAGCTTGTAATATTGAGAGAGGGTACCATTCACTTTGCGTTAAGGATTCTCAAAACCTGAGCGACTGCGGCCGATGGCGAAGACGTTGAGCACAACTCCCTATTTAATCTCTATAGTATTTGGATTTATAATCGATAATATTTTATCTATTTGATCGGGGTATCAGGGATCTTACTACACAGGCTCAGATAATATTATCCCTGTCCAGACACATTTTACAAGTTAATCATCAGAGTAATATTGGTGAATTTTAACTATCTTCTCGGAGTTACGTTGTGTGTGCTCGAGAATTAAATTTTTCTGAGAGTTTAACATTGGTGGGCGGACAACAGGAACGTGAGCCTGTTAGAGTGCTCCAAACAAAAGTACTTAGCAGAAGGCATTTGATTTTCTTTTTTTCTAAAGTTTGTGGTTACAAGCTATGAGACGATTTGTGGTACTAACGCCGCTAGTGTGATAGAAAAGCATCAACCCTAACCGTCTACAGTGGAAGAGAGTGTGGAGAAGGCTTTCGTCATCACATAATCATAGCTGCAGGACTCACCTAGAGTTAAGCTTTTTTTGTGTAAAACAGGAATGAGCAAATTTTCATAACACTTCCATCTTCGTCTCGATGACGATAAATTAGTATCCATTAAAATTTCACAATTATTTCCATATTTATTTTAAACTGTTAAAGACTAATTAACTTTTAAATTTGTTACCTCTTGTTTTAAAAGTGAACAATAATAGTCGATTCAGTTTATATGTAAGACAGCAAACTATGAGCCAGATTCTTTTGTATATATATATATATATATATATATATATATATATATATATATATATATATATATATATATATATATATATATATATATATATATATATATACCTTGACATATATTTACCTCTAAACAGAGCTATACTATTGTAAGAGGAATTCGCTGAATTAACTCAGCTGGGGGCTTGAACGGGCTAAAAACCATTGCTTAAATACTTCACAAAGGCGACAGACAGATATAAGTTAACAATTGTTCAGCCCTATGCAACATTGTTCTAGAGTTCTAAATTATCTTGTGAAAGCTCCCTTAAGGTAGAAGTGTCATTAACCTTCTATCTACATCTCTGCCAAGAGTAATCTTGTGCGAAGGTAAACACCTTTGTCTACCCAGTTTAGATACTTTTGAGGTTTGGCCATTGTTGGACCACTACAGCAAAGCAAGGCAGGCTATCCGTGACAGATTCCAATACAAAAAAAACAACCCCTTTGTTAGCCAGCATAAAGCACCCTTGCCAACTTGCTTATGTTCTAATTTTCACTCGCTTACGTCATACTTCAACACGCGATTATTAAGAACGCTCTGTTGAACACAAACACCACGACGAAAACGAATAAATACCAGCAGAAATACAGCAGAATGGAAGGAAGGTTATCTGGGCTAGTTGTTTAAGAAGGGAAATTTACAAGAGTGCACAAATTTTAAATAGAGGAATAATGTTACTATCAGTGCCAGGAAAAGTATTAAACGGAATCATCCTTGAGAGATTAAAAGAGTCCATAGACAAGCAACTGAGAGATGAACAAGCAGGTTTTCGACAAAATAGATCCTATACAGACCAGATAGCCACATTGAGAATAATAGTTGAACACAGTTTGGAATGGAATTCACCGCTATGTACATCGGATTCGTGGACTATGAAAAGGCATTTGACAGTGTAGACAGAGAATCGCTTTGGAAATTGATGAGGCATGGAGTTCCCATGAAGATCATTAACTTAATAAAGAAGACCTATGAAGACATGACATGCAGAGTTCTTTTTGAAGGACAACTTACAGAACCGTTTAGGATTAGAACGGGAGTGAGATAGGGATGCCTCTTGTCTCCATTTCTTCAACAAACACATGTCAAGTCCTCCTGTCACGTGCCAACATCTCAAGTTATTTCCACGTTCTCCTCATCATTTTCACCTCTGTTTTTAGCTCTCTTCTCCATGTGCTTCTTGGTCTACCTCTGCCTCTCTTGCCCTGGGGGTTCTAGAACAAGGACTGCCTTGTAATGCTATCAACAGGTTTAAACAGTGTTTCCTATCTATCGCAATTGTCTTCATCTCTTGTTCAACTGGCTTTTTGTCTGGTTCTTGTCGTCAGTTCCACGTTGGTAACCTTGTCATACCATTTTAATCCTCCTATTCTACTCAAGCACCCATTTATGAAACTCTGTAGCTTTTTGGTTGTTGTCTTTGTTGTTCTCCATGTTTCAGAGCCATATAATAGTATTGACTTCACATTTGAGTTGAAGGTTCTTATTTTCGTGTTGGATCAGATTTCTCTTGATGTCCATATATTTCCCAATGCAATGAAAGCTCATCTTGCTTTTTGTATTCTTATTTTGATATCACTGTCTGTCCTTCCAACTTTGTCTATATTGCTGCCAAGATATGTGTACGATTCTACATCTTGTATTGGTGTTTCTTCAAGTTAAACCCTGTTATCATTACCTGCATTTATTCTCATTACTTTTGTCTTTTCCCTGCGTATTTTCAGACCCAATTGCAATGACCTCTCATCGAGTGTTTTCAATTTGTCCTGCATCTGATTACGGTTATGGGACAAAAGAGCCAAGTCATCAGCAAAATCCAGATCATCCAACTGCTTAGTCCGAGTCCACTGGATTCCGTTTCTGTTGTGTGTTGTCGATGTTCTCATAACCCAGTCTATTGCTAGTAAGAAACGAAATGGAGACAAGAGGCATCCCTGTCGCACTCCCGTTCTTATCCTAAACGGTTCTGTAAGCTGTCCGTAACTTGGAGCGCAAATGACAACACTGGAGTTACATCTTTCTAATTTTAGAATTCACTTCCAGTCACCTGGCCTGTGCTATAATGGGAACACAATTATTACGTGTTCTTCGCTGTCTGTAATTTCTCCTTGACAAAAGTGGAAGGTAGCGAAGCAGTCTTACAGTGCTATAGGTTATGAGCGAAATGTTTGATTCCACGTACCTGTCTCTCCGTAAAAATTCAATCATAAATAGTTTAGCAGTTTAATACTAAACTAACCACAAGTAGACATCTGGTGTTGGTTTGTATTTTCCCCACTTATGTTGAACATTACTACAGAGCACATAAAATATTCCACTTATATGTTATTTTCATACTCCAGGACCGTATAAGGTCTTGTCACTTCCGAGTTTCTTGTCATGGTTACCAAAATCACTACATCATCTATTATCCTAATTATTACGTCTAGTAAATCTCTACCAAGGCGTTACTTTCTCATAGATGTTTAATTACATAGAAGCCTTGGCGGAAATTATTACGTCGCTCCTAGTGCTCCTACCACGATTGTTTACTTATGACTTACTTGTTTACCAACAGACTGGCTTTGTAATATTGCAAAATTAACACATTATCTAAAATATCTGTGTCGTATTTTCGGACTCATTCCACGGGTTTATGTCACCACTCGCCGGCTGTTTTACGCTATTAGACACATGACCCAGGTGTTTTTCAATCAATGAGTCTGCCCAGAAGTCTTGTGCAATCTAGGGCATGGACGAACAGGTTAATCCAGTGTTTCCCAAACTTTTTTTGTGTCACCGCCCCCTTGGCTCCCATGGCATGTTCCCAGCGCCCCCTGCATTTCCCCACATTACATAAAAAATGTAAAGAATGAAAAATAAGAGCAACTTTTAATACAGTAACAACTAATTGCTCAATTTATCACATTCTAATATAAAGCTACAGATACGCTGATTTATTAACTTAATTTAAAAAGAAAAACTTAATTACTTAATGCTGTAAAACAAACAGCAGCTTGCGAAAGTAAATTAGTAACAAACTTACTTCATTTTTAACTTCAGTGAGATGGATATGCCTGGTGTAGTAATATCAGCTTCTCAACATCAGGCTGAAAGTTACTTAGAAGGAATCTCAGATCCCCACGTTCAGTAATCTGAAGTCTGTTTCTCTGCTTCGAAAGAAGTTGGACAACCGCGCTGAAACCACGCTCTACTAAATACGATGTTGGGAAGGCAATACAGAACATCTTAACCTTTCCCCACACTGCAGGGGAGCGTTCAGAGATTTCTTTCTGCAACCAAAAGTCTTGATATTTCTTGAACATTGGCTTAAGCTCAACGTCATTTTGTAGCGATATCAGTTCCTGTTCCACCCTTCCTAGTTCCTCACTGCACGCGTCCAGGAATGGATTTATTTTCCAGTCTGGAATCGTGATCAAAAGAAGATTCCTGAAACCTCCGAGACATGTCTTTATGCAGCATATCTAAGTGTGCACAATATACTTGAAGATTATCCTCTGGTATTTTGTCTTTCTCTTCCAACTCTAAGAGGCTGGGAAATTGAATTAACTCGCGATGGCAAATATTACGTTTGAATATCGTTAATTCGGCCAGAAACGTGGAGACGACAGATTTGACTTTTATAAGATTAATATCATTTCCTTGCAACTGTAGATTTATTTCGATAAACTTTGTGAATAAATCTGACAAATATGCAATGTCATGCCTGATATTCGCTAGTTCCTTACTGAGAAAAGCATGCGAGTCTTTGAAGAATTCTACCACAGTTTCAAAAAGAGAATAAAAGCGTCTCAGACAATTTCCTTTTGAGAGCCACCTAACTTCTGTGTGCATCAGCAAACGTTCAAACTGTTCATCATTCTCAGTACAAAGCTCTCGAAATAGTAGAGAGTTGAGAGCATGGGACTTAATTTTGTTAATCGCTGTGATACCAGTATTTAATGATTTATGAAGCCGATCACTTAAATTTTTTGCGACAAGATGTTGTCTGTGAATTACACAGTGTATTGTAAACATACCAGGTACAGCTTCTTTTAAGAAAGCGATAAACCCGCGGCAACAACCTATCATTGATGGTGCCCCATCTGTTGCACAAGCAAGAATGTTAGTAAGCGGAATGTCCTTCTCTTTGAAAAATTTCTCTACTACACGAAATATTGACTCTCCTGTTGTCCTAAGTATGTTGCACAATGTATTTTCAACATTCTCTGCCATTCATCCATTCTTCTTTGAACAGAGGTATTGCTGAGCGGAATTGCTTTAATTATTTGTTCAGGTCTTATGCATAACTGTACTCACAAACTCCCTTATAGCTGGAAAAATCAAATTTTCTGCGATTGTATGAGACTTTCCAGATTTAGCTATCAGCAATGAAATTTTGTATGAAGCTCGCAAACCATCACAGCTTTGTTGTGAAGTGATGACAAACATGTCACGGACTGTTTTACGTTTCTGAAAGTGTTCACTAACTGACTGAAAATATGTCAAACTTTTATCTGTTTTATCTGGGTGAATTTTTTTTTTCAAATGTTCAAGTAGTCTGGAAGGTTTCATCGCCTAATTTTAAAAGGCCCTCTCACATAATAGACACATTGGCAGTTGTTGGTTATTTAGTGCTGGAATAAATCCATATTTCAGATATTCCACGCTGCATTGTCTGCACTTCTTTTTGGTTTGTTCTGCTTTTGTCAAATTTGTTCTGAATTCTGGAACAAAGAATTGATTTTACAATTTTGCAGATAGAAAAATGTTCGTCTAGTAAACCAACAAAAGCTGATTAAAAGTGGCTTTACAAAAATGTTGACACAATAAAGTATAATAGTTATTTAATATGAACAAAATATAAAATAACGCACTATATTGAAAGGTCTTCAGATTTAAAAATTGAGAGACGCCTAACTACAAAGTGTGGAGATCCCGGTAACAAATTAAAAGATTGTAATATAATGGATTTAACAGAAATATTCAATATACGGCAAATCTGTATCAAAATATATCTGCTTAATTAATAATTAATGTTAGTAAAACTGATGCTAGCTCTGTGCAAACAAACAAAAAATATAAGTAAGAAAACTTACCTTATCGACAGGATGAAATTGTTTGATACCTGGTACACGCTTATTTGAAACCACTGTTCACAAGAAAAGCTGAGAAAGTTTGTTGGTTTTGCTCATAGCCAGCGCAAAGTTGAAATAGACGGGAAACGTACATCGCGCCAGTCGATTTATGAAAGTCTGAATGTAAGGTGGGAAAGCCGGTTCAGAGGATCAAAGACTGCTTTATAATGTCAAGTACCGTTAAAAACTTTCTCCCTTGAACCTTTTCTCTTATTTATTACCAATCTGCAAATATCTAGTTACCACTAGCCCCCCGCAAATACTGAGACAATAAATTCCGCATCAAAGCAAAGTTGGTACTTTCTGAATCACCGGCAGGTATCTAATTTCGTCCATGCCATCGGCACGGATCATTTCTCTTCCTTTAGGAGTGAACGAATGGACAATAGGTGTTTGGTTAACCCCCTTTCCTAGCAGTTCCAGATTACCGTTTATGGTCAGCGATGTTTACCTGAGCTCAGAATGACACGCATTGACGAAACTATGCTTTGCTTAATGATCCTTGTAAACAATCATCCACATCGTCCCCGCTTCACTGATGCTGTCTCTCAAATCCACAATTCCTTTCTCTCCCGCACGTACTGAATTTAGCTTGTCAAATCCTGAACCCCCCTTACTACTAAACGCCCACTGTTTACTACTGAACGCCCACCTCTGGCCCATTTTTTCCGTATCGCCCCCTTGGACCCTTCCAAAGCCCCCAGGGGGGCGGTACCGCCCACTTTGGGAACAACTGGGTTAATCCGTCTGGCTACACAATGAGTCTTATAATTTAACCAAACAAGTCGGTAGGCCACAAAAACAGGTCAAACCGTCAGGTCCACCGCACTGGTAAAGTACCTAGGCAGTCACTGTGGTGTAACAAAGAGAGATAGCATCGCTAGATGAAGCGAAAAAGTACGAAAAGGAGCGGATGAGACAAACAAAAATGGATAGTCGAATAACAGTGGGGAAGAAAAATAGAAAGAAGAATTTAGACGAGAATTTCGTCACGGGGTCTGTGGGTTATATTAGGGCACACATCCAAATATAAATGATATTGTGGTCTGGTCCTCATAGATCTCTACTATGTATGTGGCCAGTCCAATTTCAGCGTCTTCCCGCTGTGTTGGTGCGCATGTCTTTCTTTTGGTTCCGAGTTAGCAGTTCTTTGTTGGTGATGGTGTACGGTCTCATCTGAGGATGTGGCCAATCCAAATCAAGAGTTGTCTTTCTGCTATGATGGTGCGCATGTGTTCTTTGTGGTTTCGAGTTAGCAGTTCTCGATTTGAGATGGTGTTCAGTCATTTTTACCTTAGTCAATCGTAAATTATAATATACTACTCGTCAAAAGTCAAGGGCCACCATATTATTTTCAATACACTTTTATATATGCGCATAGAATGATTAAATGAAGGAAGTTTTTAGTAAAAATGGGTGCAATATCTTTATCTGACAGTCCTCTATGCACGTTAAGCATAAAAACAACTCACCGACAACCATGGTGATCACGTGCAATTTGGTTTGCTTACCATAAATTCCCATTTTTAATCCGTTTTTTCAAACTTCCGTACAACCAAACAGGTGAAGTAATCGTGCTGATTGAAATTCCACGTGCAATGGCGACTTTTCGTGAACAGAGTTCACTCTTAATTTGTTTTACAATCAGCAGACTTAGGGTAGTTTCATCACTTGCAAAAACCATGCCACCGAGAAGAAGTCTTGACACCTTACAAAGAATGAGGGCTATAGCGTGGGTTGAAAGTGGTTTATCTGTCCGTGAGGCTGCTAGACGGCTTGCAGTGTCACACTCTACTATGCAACGAATGTTGGAGAGATTTCAGGCCACAGGAAGTGTGGAGTATCGCCACCGGCCAGGTCGCCCTAGATGCACCAATAGACATGATGACCGGTACCTCTTTTTGTCAGCCCTGCGCCATCGAACAGTGACTTGTTCCGCTCTAAGATGTCAGCTGAGACAAACTGTAAACGTTAATGTCAGTCAAAGCACCATTCGCAGACGTTTACATGAATTTGGACTAGCTGCTCGACGTCCTGCAGTCAGAATCCCTGTTACTCCTGCTCATCGCAGAGCCCGTGTTGCTTGGTGTCGCGAGCACATCCGATGGGCAAGGCAACAATGGAGTCAAGTTATCTTCACTGATGAATCTCGCTTCATTGTGTCATTCAATGATGGCAGGATTCGAGTTTGGAGACGACCAGGAGAGCGATTTACTGATGACACAATTCGAGAGGTGGATCGTTATGGTACGGGTTCTGTCATTGTCTGGGGAGGCTTCTACAGACACGGCAGGACCCCACTCTACATCATCCAAAGCAACTTGACCGGCCCAAGATACCAGAACGAAATCTTGAGACCAATTGTTCAGCCTGCTCTGGAGGCCATAGGTGGTAATGCCATCCTCCAAGATGATAACGATCGACCCGATCGAGCTTGTGTGGTGAATGAGTTTATTCAGCAACATCGGATCATCAGGATGGCGTGGCCAGCTCATTCGCCTGACCTTTCTCCGATTGAGCACCTCTGGGATGTCCTTGGTCGAAGATTGTCAACAAATCACCCCCTGTCAATGGATGTTGCACAGCTGACTGCATTTCTGCTTCATGAATGGCAAGCTGTTCCTCGGGATACTCTTCGAACCGTTGCGGACGCGATGCGTCTACGCTGTCTTGAATGCCTTGCTGCAAACGGTGGTCATACCCGATTTTGAAATGTCTATTTGTCCAATATCTATTGTGTGACTTTTGAAAAGGTGGGTGACACACTTCACAGTTTCATTGCGTTTGAATGTGTGTTTCCATTTCTTTACGTGACATGTCAATGTGGTACTCAATAAATGCCGTTTCGACTGATACCAATTACGTTTATATCAGATTTGTTATATGGTTTCAACCAAGGTTTTTCTAAGTGGCCTTTGACTTTTGACGAGTAGTATGTTATGTCTTAAAATCATTTATCATTTGATTTCGTAGCTGCCCGTGGAATGCATAACATTTTCCTAAGGAGAATTTTTACTGTGTAGTTCCCGTGCTTTCTTTGAAGAGACAGATAAAGACTAGAAATACTGCTACTTCAATCATCAAAAGAGGCAAGGGCTAATAAGATCAGTGCATGGTCTGGCAACCTCTTCATTATAAATATATTGCTACAGAAAATACATCTGCACATGAATGCTTTGGTGCTTGGTTCCTTCAAGGTGACCAGCTGCATCAGTGGCTCCATAATATTTTGAGAGTAGTAGTAGTCCTTCCAGTCATAACTGACTATGGGAATGCGCCGCTGAGGTGACATTCCTCAGCTGCTTATTTTCCAGGTGTTCCTTTCGATGTTTTCTCCTCTCTTCTGCTTGTTGTGTGAACTTCTTTTCGCCCAATTCTGAGGTGGCGCCTTAGATAGCATCGCCACTTGGTGCGGTCGGCATCTTCCTCCTCCCAGGTTGCTGGATTTATGCCCAGTGCCCTCATGTCTCTCTTGCACACATCTTTGAACCTCAGCTGCAGTTGCCCAACTGTGTTGTTGGGAGTGACACGTGAAATATAATATGCAATTTACTCATTACATATTTAAGATAGAAATGATAATTAGAAAGCATGTAGAGCACTTGTAAAAAAACATGTGTATATTTCTACAGTATATTTTACGCCATTCTCACAAATCAAAATGCAATGAATTGTTTTCTGTAACTAAGCAAGTATAATAAACTAAAATATAAATTTTTGTGTTTACCCCTTGAACTCTTTTTTGAGCACATTTTGTGCATTATACTTTGATAAACACTGCCCTCGAAGCACTGAAAAGCCATCTTACGATACACCTGGGGCAAAGTCTTACAGACAGGGGGTATGATGTGTTGGTGTTGTGGGTAGTGGGTTTCCCCCCTTGCTTCACCCTAGGCCTATAAAAGGAGCGACCATTGCGGTGTTAGTCTCTTGGCCTAGCAAAACCTCTCATACCCCAAGATCGTTGTGCGTGGTGAAGAGCCACACCCTCCCCGAGGTAGTCCTGGTAACTGAGGGTGCGAATCCTCAGGCAAAACACAACGGATCTAGAGGAGTAAACCTCGATAATAAATCCGGTGCACTACACCGTATACGCCCTCTGTGGGTGGGAAGGAGCCAGATGGATACTGAACAAGTCTTAGGAGTGGGAACGAGTATGAACTACTTCCTGAAGATCGGAACCCATCGTACAGGCACAGAGACTCAGGACGTGACGATCCTATTGCCTTCAACTCTTGGTCACATGCCTAGAGCCTCGGAGAACTCGGCGTAACCAGCAGGCAATTAGGAAACTGAGCACTGTGAGCCCTACCTTGGCTACGTATGTTAGGGAGAGGCAGAAACACCCCCCTTTATCTCCCCTAGAGCAGGCACAGTACACTTCTGACTTATACCCGGGGTGGGTAGGAAATCCACAGGCACCCCAGCCATCACAATGCCTTGAAGATGACAAAGTTAAAATTTATTAACTCAAAACGAGATCGGACGACGCCTCGGTTATCAAGGTCCGCGCCAGACAGTGAGTTATTTGGAAAAAAACCCAAAAGATATACTCCCCAAGAAAGAGGGAGAGTGGGAGGGAGAAACCAGACCACACAGGGAAAAACACACCGACACTTAATATTCTGCAGCTAAACATCTGTGGTATAAGAAATAAAAAGCTTGAACTTGCCAAACTGCTAGACAGTCACAGGGTACATGTGGCTGCTCTACAAGAAACTTTACACAAAGATTTTGACCTGCACCTGTCCGGATACACTAGTTACGCCTGTAAGTGCATTGGTTGCCGTGGCATAGTAACCTACATCAGAAATGACATACAAGGAGATGTCACTCAGCTAACAACAGCCCATCCCACAGATGTACAAAAAGTCAATATCTGGCACAATGGAGGCAAATATACTATATACAATGTGTACAGCCCACCTCAGACAACATGCAACATACCAGAACTATACAAGGACACAGTATCACAAAACCCTTCTTGTAGGGGACTTCAAACGGACACTCACCCGTTGGGGTTACCCTGATTACAACAACACAGGAAAGTACATTGAAGAGACCTGTGAAAACAACTAACGCTAACCTGACAGTATTACAGGATACAGAGTCCCCACCAACTTTGCTGCACAGGGCCCACCTCTCTCTCAGCCGACCTTGACTTGACCATCTGCTCATCTGATTTGATAGATTTTAGTCATTCTCAGGTTCTGGATGACATTGGAAGTGATTACAAACCAATCCTCTCCACTATAGGCAACACTAGTAAAGCATGTTTCAAGCAGAGAACTCGCTGGAATTTTAGAAAAGCAAGTTGGAGACTCTTCCAGGAAACGTTGGCTTGCCTCCTAGAAAACATTGATACCAAACTGTGTCGAAACATTCAGTGAAGAACTAACAAAATCAATCTTGAATGCAGCAGCGCTAGTCAGTCCATCCCAAGGGGCAGCCAGAAGCTATATAAACCATTCTGGAACAAAGAAATACAAATTACTATATCTGAAAGAAACAAAGCCAGAACAACACTTGAGACCACACGTTCACAAGAGGCAAAGATTCTGTACAATAAGGCATGTGCCAGAGTAAAACTTACAGTCAAGAAGGCCAAAAAAAGATAAATGGACAGAAACGTGCTCCAACTTAGATCTCAGACAGAATGGAAATAAAGCATGGGCACTAGTTAATAGTCTTTCTGGAGAAAGTAGAAGGATGAATCCAAAGCCAGTGATAGATGGAAGGAAGACAATCGCTGAAGACCAAAAGAAAGCAGAACACTTCAACCGTTACTTTGCCAATGTGAAGAGAGCAGGGAAACTGAGAGAGCTGGACGGGAAACAACTACATCAGTTAAGGAAAACAAGAGAAAGCCTCAACGGTCAATGCTTCCTATTCGAAGAAGATTTCAGCATGAAGGAGTTAGAGCCCCTGAAGAAATTAAAACCTAGAAAAGTCCCCCAGGGCCGGACAAGATCCATAATGAAATGCTACTCCACCTGGGCTTCATTTGGGAGAGAAGCAATCCTCAAGCTGATCAATAAGCCATGGAGATCAGGCAAATGGAGGAATGCACATATTGTCCCCATTTTAAAAACCAACAAACCCCCAGATGAACCCAAAAGCTACCGTCCGATATCTTTAACATCATGCCTGGGGAAAATTGCTGAAAGAATGATAAACACACGTCTCTATTGGTTCCTTGAGAGCTCCAGTATTCTATGTCATGAACAGGCAGGCTCCAGAACGAACAGCCGCACAGCAGACCAGCTCTTCCGTTTGACGCAGAGAATTCATGACGGCTTCCAGAGTAAGAAACATACTGTGGCAATCTTCTTTGACAGGCCCCAGCAGATGCCTATGATAAAATATTTTTTGGTTGATCGAACGGGTATGGAGAAACAAGGCCTCCTGCAATGATGGACTTAGCATGAAAAAGCTGGCATGACCTGGTGATATGGCAGAGAGTATGAGAATCTAGAAAGAAAGCGGAGCTCAAAGATTAAACGGAGACCTTAGAAGACTACATGAGTGAGTACTGCAAAACATGGAAATTAAAGGTCAACTATACAAAGACTGTGTACACTATCTTCACCAAAAGCCATAAAGTAGCCAAGAAGAATATCAGTCTGTGGCTAGACAAACAACAAGTGACAAAAGAAGAACATCCCACATATCTTGGAGTCACACTTGATCGGCAGCTCAACCTCAAGAACCATATTGAGAATATAAAGAACAAAGCCCTGAGGCGATTACAACTATTGAAGAGGCTTGCTGGCACTACATGGGGATCAGACAAGGATACTCTGAGAGGCTTGTACCTGGGCTATGTCCGTTCTGTGATAGAATATAATAACTCCCTGCTTACCACTTGCTCCAAGACAAACCTAGAGTCGCTCGACAGAGCGCAAAGCAGTGCCCTTCGACTAATCAGTGGAGCTATGAGATCAACGCCAAACTGCTGCATGTGAAAATACACACAAATATGGAAACCCCCAGTTTACGGAGGGATAAAGCTGTTTTAGAAGCATGAAAGATGTAAGAGAAATGAACCGAAACCACCACACCTAACAGGCACTTGTAGAAAACTGGGCACACAAGCAAAGAATGAAGCACAAGTCAGTCTTGCACCATGTCCATGAAATACAAGATGGATACCACCTCCCAGAAAGAAGACAAGAAATACAGAAAGTTAGTAACGAATTTTTGCAGTTTAACCAAATACCCACTTAAAAACACCAGAAGTACAGATGAAATTAGTAGATGGAACAAACCAAAACAGGCCGACCCAGTCAGTCTGATGAGTGCAAAGTCACAAAGAACCATTGATGCCTACCTGAAGAATGGATACACGTCTATACTGACGGATCTGCAATTTAAGGCCACCATCAAAGCAGGTTACGGAGTTTACATATGTTATCCAGACGGATCCTCCGACGAGCTGTTTGATGCATGCGGGGAGTTTTGCTCCAACTATGAAGCTGAAACCACTGCATTGGAAACAGCTGTATACCATCTGAAGACTGTATTTGATGCCTTTCCCTCAAAGGCTCAAAACATTGTCATTTTTACTGACTCATTGTCTGCCCTACAAGCTCTGGAAGGCAGTGGACATTGTAGTACCGAATTAGCCAAACTAATCCAGGACGCTGACCAGCTTATCACTTCCTATGGCATCAGAATAGTTATGCAGTGGATCCCTGGCCACTCAAATACACCAGGTAATGACAGAGCAGACAGATTGGCAAAGAAAGGAACAAAACAAGAACAACCACTCACAGCAACAACTCTCAAAAGAGCCAATTCACTCATACGAACAATAAAACAAAGAAACTGTGGCTGAACAGATGGGCCATGGGAAACACTGGAAGAGAAGTTTACAGACATATGGCTGGTCCTGATCCTAACGACAACATCAACCATCTCACAAGGAGGGACCAAAGCACCATTTTTCGACTCAGAACACAACATATACCACTCAACAACCACTTGAACAGAATCCAACCACAACACCCTCCAGGGTGCCAGCTATGTAACTACCACCATGAAACTGTTGACCACCACCTCTTTGAGTGCCCAGCACTCGATGATGTTAGAAAAATGCTTCTTCCTCCCAGACCAGATAAGTGGAACACCTTGTACGGAGATACAGAACAACTTGCGAAAACATGCAGATATCACTACATGGCATTGGGCCGAAGGGCGAGAGCCCAAGTGCCGCTGGATCAATAACAACAACAACAACAACAACGATACACCTCGGGGAGCAATATGTCTGTTCTTTCATTATCACATAAGGGACCCCCCACCCCTCCGCCGGAAACTACACGAGACGTTGCCATATATTCAAATATTCGTGTTTCTCTGCTTTTAGCTGAAGCTATTATTTCAATAAAACTTTGTCCATTTTCCACTGATTATATTACACTCTTTATTCCACAAGCCTCTATTGCTCAGACACTCGAATTATTTCGTGGTTGTATCTGTTAATTGTTCAGTTCAAACGTCAGTGCGGTGATGTTATCACTTTACCATATTAGAGCATCGCCGAGTTCTGGCGCCATTTCCTAATGCAGACGGTTTAATTTAATTTGTTGAATGTAGCAATCCCCAGTGCAGATTCCGAGCAAACCGAAGTACCCAAGACCTAATCTTCACACTCAGACAGCTAAGTAAAAAGGTCCTTGAGTATAAGAGTGAGATCCATCTTTGTTTCATAGATCTGGAAAATGCATTTGACAGGGTCCCCTGGAGCAAACTTTGGGACTGTTTGGCAAGGAAGAACATTCCAGTACCTCTGAGTCATGCTATACAGAGCTTCTGCAAGTCTTGCAGAAATTATGTGAGGACAGCAAACCATAAGTCAGAAGAGTTCAGGACCACCACTGGTGTAAGACAAGGTGATATCCTGTCACCTTATTGTGACAGTGCGAAAACGATGTGTGAAGAAGGATACGAATTCGTGTGTAGTGTAGTCGTCACTCTCTCTGGCCTACTTTCACACACGTTTTGCAGTCACAGAAAAACTCTCTTGATGTTAGAGGTCCCACTTTTATTAATAAAACCCTATCAGGTAGCATATGAATCATACAGAAAACAATGTTGTCAACAAGTTTACTTTGAAAGCAATTCTTAAGCAACACCGTATAACCTAGATATTTAGATATTCTCTACGTAACACCATATAACCCAGCACAGACTGCTGGACTCTCTCTGTGTGGTCAGTTCTCTTAACACAGACGCAACATATGCGTATCAGATCTTCTACCTCACTGGTCTATCGTACCGAGGATGCATACCGCATATGAAGACGATCAGGTTTATTTTCAACTCTGACCCAAGCCTCTCACTGTTTCAGTTTAAATCTACATCTCCACACCTGTACCACATGATAGCCACGTCAAAATGTCAGGGAAAGCTCCACCCATCCCTCTAGGGAGCAATGAGGAGTCCTATGCTCAGTTTGGATGACATGAGATCACATTTTAGTAAGGATTATGTTCCTAATCGACTCAACTCAAGGTCCGCCCACTAATGGGCTGTTACATCCCACGATATCCGTTGCCCTACTCACACTTCTTACGGTTTCGTGCTCAAAAAGGTGTTTTCCTCTGGTGTCAGACAGCGCCGAGATGTCTAAAACTAAGGACTGTCTCCCATTAGATCTTCTGCGTCTCACACGTTTGCATTCTTCACGAATGGCAAAGGTGTGTTTCGTTTAAATTGCCCATTACCGGGTGAGAATGCCAACATGAGCACAAATATACACCGTAGACTAGATCGACAACTAATTACTCCTTCTAAAATTACACCTTTCTGCACACCGTCATATGTTCCGCCCCTAAATTTTTTTGTGGTCCCCACGAACCTACTCTGCTCCATTGTCAGTTCCACGTTTATGTCTTTTTGCTTGTCGTGGTCTGGGAGAATTGTCCGCTCGTACAGCGTCGCTACTAGGTTTAGATTTCAGCGAGTTAGTGCCTGCAGTAGTCAGCCGTGGCGGGGGATTGCTTCCAACTTGTTTTACATTTGTTTTCCATCGATGTTGGCGTGCATTCCCCCCAATCTGATTTAGATTGGTGTCCTCTTCGGAACGTCGGCGTGTATTCCCAACATGTGACGGTGTGGCCAGAAAGGTATACTTTTAGACTGAGTAATTAGTTGTCAATCTAGTCTACGGTGTATATTTGTGCTCATGTTGGCATTCTCACCCGGTAACGGGCAATTTAAACGAAACACACCTTTGCCATTCGTGAAGAAGGCAAACGTGTGAGACGTAGAAGATCTAATGGGAGACAGTCCTTAGTTTTAGACATCTCGGCGCTATCTGACACTAGAGGAAAACACCTTTTTGAGTTAGAAGCCGTAAGAAGTGTGAGAAGGGCAACGGATATCGTGGGATGTAACAGCCCATTAGTGGGCGGACCTTGAGTTGAGTCGATTAGGAAGATAATCCTTACTAAAATGTGATCTCATGTCATCCAAACTGAGCATAGGACTCCTGATTTGCTCCCTAGAGGGATAGGTGGAGCTTTCCCTGACATCTTGACGTGGCTATCATGTGGTACAGTGGTGGAGATGTAGATTTAAACTGAAACAGTGAGAGGCTTGGGTCAGAGTTGAAAATAAACCTGATCGTCTTCATATGCGGTATGCATCCTCGGTACAATAAACCAGTGAGGTGGAGGATTCGATACGCATATGTTGCGTCTGTGCTAAGAGAACTGACGACATAGAGAGAGTCCAGCAGTCTGTGCTGGGTTATATAGAGTTACGTAGAGAATACCTAAATATCTAGGTTATACGGTGTTGCTTAAGAATTGCTTTCAAAGTAAACTTGAGTAGTGGTTTCTGTAGCAATCTGTGTTACATAGGGAGATTGCCAGCCTCATGCACAACACCATAATAGTCTAATAACACATAAGGAAGGGAAACCCGAGGCCTGTAAACAATAAATAAATATTAGACAAACACAAAGGTATGTTTTCAGGCACTCGTAAGAAATAAAGAAGTAGAACACTAGACAACAGAAAAACAACAGACGTGAGTGGCTTATCCAGGGTTCGAATCCCGTACCTTACGTACGACAACACCGCCTAGCTATACAAGCGAATCACACTATCACGAGTGCCTGAAAACATACCTTTATGTTTGTCTAATATTTATTTAACATAATTGTCTCATTGGACGACATGCATGAGTGTGTGTGTGTGTGTGTGTGTGTGTGTGTGTGTGTGTGTGTGTGTGTGTGTGTGTGTGTGTGTGTGTGATAGTTGAGTGTGTCAGGTGGCGTGGAAAGACTGTTTGGCAGGTGAGAGTATCGTTTCTCATTATCTAACTATTATGATTTTAACTAGTCGGTGCTTTGTTTGTCTGTTTCAGATTAGCAATCGTGCACTGGCTGGGTGTTTTGTTTTGTTTGTTTTGTTTTAATTGTTTAATGTTTGCTTCATGTGCTTGTTGTCGCTGACAGGGTTGTATGAATAAATACAGCCCCTGCCTTAGAAACAGAGTGTTATTGTTGATCGAATCGGTTGCGAGTGTGCAAGAAAGTGATCACATATCACAATAGCATCATCATCATCTCGCCCACCCTATCACATTATCTTTTCATACTCCTCATGTACGATGTTATCAAGGCATGTAAGGAGAGAACAAGAAAGTATTCAGTGGGGTACTGGAAGATGAGACAAGTCTGTATTTCAGAGCTGGCATTTGCTGATGACGTTGCCTTGATTGCTAAATCAGAGGCACATCTCCAATCCAACCTGCAAGTCTGGAAGGAAGAGCTGGAGAAGAGAGGGATGGTCATAAGCAGCTCTAAAACAAAATCCATGGTGATATCACGAAAAGAAAGAAGACATCAGATTAAGCTGGGAGAACTGGTCCTGGAGCAGGTCGACAACTTTAAATACCTCGGAACTATTATAGACCGAAAGGGAGGCATCAGAGAAGAGTTGGCCTCTCGAAAAGCAGCAGCTGTGAGACTTTTTCAGGCCATAAATCTTGACTTATGGGTGCGAGTCATGGGTAATGAATACAACCCACAAAAGCCAGATCCAAACCTCAGAAATGAGGTATCTGAGGAAGGTGGTTGAAGTAATAAGAAGAGACACGGTCCGCAACCAGACGATACGTCAAGGCCTAAAAACCCACCCCCTGCAGATCGAAGTAGAACAGTCCCAACTAAGATGGTTTGGTCATGTCTGCAGAATGGGAGAAGATCGGCTACCACGACAAGCATGGGAAACACAGAGCCAGGGATCCAGACCCCAGGACGACCCAGAGTCCGCTGAGAGAACAACATTAGACAATCTTTGAAGGACCAAAGACTAGAATGGAACCAGGCCAGGAGGAAGACAGCGGATAGGATAGTCTGGCGCTCTCTCTCCCAAACCTCTACACCTCACGGTAGGAGGGGAACGACTAAGTAAGTAAGTAAGAATGTAGCAATCACGTGATGTTTTAGTACTCATAATTTCAGAATGAGAACACGATGATATTAACACAGTTATATAAACCTTGATTTGATGATGAAATGCTGAACTATGTGAAGGTATTTATTCTTTTATTATATACATTATATTCTTTTATTATTTTCATGTTATTTGTTTGGTTTCTTGTTGGATATATTTATTTATTTTTAATCTTTTATTATGTTCATTTTCCTCTTTGTATATATATATATATATATATATATATATATATATATATATATATATATATATATATATATATATATATATATATATATATATATATATATATATATATATATATATATATATATATATATATATGGTGGGTGTGGGTCGTATAGAGGTGATGGTTAACAATGGTTCGTACGAATTAACTCAACGCAACTGGTTACAGTTCCAATACATTTATTTACACTGTTCCACAACAGATCAAAGAGAATGAGAAGGGGAGCGCAAAACATTTTTTGAATGAAATAATTACTTTATTTTTTATAGTACTATTCTTCTTCCTTGTTATGTTTAAGTATTCATGTGAAACTACACGTGTGTGCTTTTATATGCAATGTCTCCCTTTACAGCATTATTTTATAGAGGAAAGGGGATTAATAGTGTACGTGAATAGATTTCAATTCATAAGAACGTGCGTGTGGAGGTACGTATGTACATGAATACACATGTATGAATGTGCGTGTATGTATATACGAGATGCAGATTGCATGTACTTTTTCTCTTATTTATGTCTGTTTTTAAATGCTTTGACTTTTTACCATTTAAAAAAAATCTCATCCGTGGAATAAAAAAAAATAAAAACAACAGATTGGTGGTTGTGGTTCCGGGGAGAAAGTCTGCATACCAAGAATCCCGATGATTTGCCTGAGTCGGAACACTTACACGACAAGTAACTGTAATACCAATGGGGTCTACAAAGAAGCCCTTACTTAAATTTGTTCCCTTAGAAGCACACTTCAATGCAACAGTACAATTAAACACACAAAAATGTTAAACCTTCCTAAAACGATTCACGCCAAACCCGACTTGCATTCATTCCGACATGGACCCTGGCTGGGCCGGGTATGGCCGCTAGTAAATATATATATATATATTTTTTATTATTACTTTTTTTATTACATTTATTGTATTTGTTTATTATATTAATTCGGTTATTTTTAAATGTTATTTTTGTTTAGCTTTTATTCTATTCATATTATTCTTATATTATATACATTTTTCTCTTGTCTTTTGTGCCATGTCGTAATGCTTTAGTTTATGCTCCTTATAGAGCACGGTGTCACCATTGCCGCTAGTACTCTTGCAAGAATCCTGCACCAAACGTTCATTTGCTTATGCAGCTGGTTTCTGTAGCAGTTGTTTTGTATTGTGACAGAACTCTCTTCATTCGTAGTGTTTCTGTCCATCCAATCTTTTATTTCCCTACGGCAGTATGTTGTGGAAAGTTATCTCTTAATCTAGGTGCACCCGACTGAGCTAAGGCATGTTTCAAGGCTTATGCCACTTCTGGCATGTTTATCTTTCGAGTGTGGCAGTCAACGCTTAAGGAAGACGTGGGACAGGAACGATTGAATCAATATTGAGAGACCGTTTGTTCGCCTGACTTCTCTTTTAAACAAGACATGCTACTGATATATAGCGAGTTGATTGCTTCGGTCAAATATGGTGTGAGATAAATAAATGTTGTCGAGTTTAGTAGAGATGGTCGTTTAAGGTAACGTGTAATTATTTTGCGGCCATGATTTGCACGAATCGCTAATCCTTATGTATGTCTTGATTATGACAATATGGACACCGGGACATATGACTTAATTACATTCGACAGTATCTCTTATCCTAATGTACAGAGACACCAAAACTGAAGAATTTGTTCTACTTACCATGTATGGAGATGTCAATAATTATAACGTGTGGTGGAAATATACTAAAATAAGACGTCATGAACGGTGATTGGCTTTAAATTGAAAAATCAATTAGCCTGAATTGTGATTAGCTCTAACGAGAATAAACTAGCGAAACTGAATTTATTGTAGGAGGAATTTCAACTATAAGACCTAAGTATCTTAAGACATAGTATAGTACAACTTTCATCAAAGAGGAGCGGATGTCAGAAGGCGACCGATAAATTTTTCTTTAGAGTCATTAGGGCTAGAAGTACTTTTATGCAAGTAAAAGTGTTAAACAGTTGTGCAAAAAAAGCTTGCTTAATCCTGACCCTTAGAAATCTTCCCAATTCTATAATGTTAGGAATTGTAGAGTAGCAATTATCAGTAGCTCACCCAGTTAAACTGCACTATCGGCCACACTGTGCAAAAAAAAAAAAAATCGATCTCCGTATCCATTCATAATGAAAATGTAAGTCTGAAAAATTTATATTTTGTTATTCTTATTTGTGCATTTACATGTATATAAATGCTTTTTTATTTTAAAAAATCGGTATTAGACTGGCAACCTCAATATATAAAATAAACTGCCATATAAACAGACACTGCAAGTGCTTGTGATTGTTTCGTGCAGGTTTCCTCCTAATGACCCAATAGCAGAGGTAGCCTCATACTCAGCAGGAAGCCGAAAGAGGATAATTGTGGTGGGTTTTATGTTAATACAGTTTGTTGTTAAGAAATCTTAGTGTACTGAATGAGGTCAGCTGTGAAGGTCCCTGAATATAATAAATATTAGAGTAAATTTCCAGGGCACCTTTATACTACCACCACTATGATCTCATTCAGACTTATTCTAGATAGAATGTAAGATGACTACGTTTGGTGTCTAGGGTTATGAAATGTTAGTGTAAGGTTGCATTAACCAACTAAACATATAAACAATTACACAAATTATTTTATTATCTAATACAACACAACAGTACCACGACAATCACATACGAACTACACTTTAAAAGACTATCTTTAGTAAGTCAGTGGTTGAAAATTTGATAAAGTTAATGTTTTTCAATTTATTGTCCTGAATCTAATTTATTTGGAATCAGGACTGACAATCAAAGTGAAATCATAGAAATTAATTACATCAATCAATTTACATAATGGATCTTCTGACCATAATACACATATTATTATATAAGGGTGTAGTTGTATTGTCTAACTGAGGTGACTTCTAGTATACACTGGTTGATTGTTTATTATCATCATCTCTGCATGTTGTTTGTAAGTTTTTGTGGACACTGATGGAATGTATATATCACTGTTCCCAATTTCTTATTTGTAATTTAATGTTAGTTGAGCGATCAGGTGCCGAAACATGCACCTATCTTTGTAATATGATGTAGGAATCTTCCTGCACTTCGCTGAACGACAACCTTCAGCTCCCACTTCTTCAAGAATGATGATGGTTTACAGTTGTCTCCGAAAAAGGCAAGACTGTGGCATGAATATATCGGCCCACTGTAGTCTGGCACCAGTTATTGACAGCAACCAAAACCCTCACAGATGCAAGGAAATAACACAAGTAAACAATGACTAGGCAATAGAATATGGCACATTTTCGATCTGCCCTATGTCCAGGCTTTTCCTATGTTAGAAAATTTCTCCGCCTGCTCTCATCGATCTTGCTTTACACAAAATTTACTTGAAATGGCAGTGAACAGTCCCCGTTTTGTACCAGTATCTACTGCTTTGTCCAATGGGACCATGTTTACATTTATTTTTGAATCTATCGTTTCAAATAACAACTCCCAATATGTTTCCAAGGCAAATATATTTTTAGTTTTAGGTCAACCAATCATACTTCGCCTTCCTTTAAAATCCACCCAATCAAATATCCCGTACCTTTTAACCTCATTTACCCAAAGTCGTTTTTTCAAAACATGCCATAAAAAGTTATAAGCAGGCATGATCTTTACTTGACAGTCTGGTCGGGTCCACTATAGTATTATGGCTATAATTAGTTAATTAATGGACTATTTGCGTAACTATAACCATATTCTTTGTCAACAAGTTCTAAGGTACACGAATATACAATTTATATGGGACTAGTTGGCTTGGTTCAGAAGTACACAGTTTTTTTTTTCTAAGTTAGTGTTTTTTTATTTTTAGTCTACTACACGTTCAATTCTTTTCCATGTGCTGTCTTCTCTATTTACGTGATAATTACGTCCTTTGAAATAAGAGCTAAGGTTGTTTTTGTGACACGAGTTGTCTACATGTTCTAACTTTTTCCTCGTATTTTGGGGGAAACCCCTAAGGCAAGGCTTGCCCCTGTGCTAGTATTGGCTTTTAGTTTAAAATCAATGCGAAACGAATTAGCATTTCATCTATCCTTTCCCCTCCTCGTTCCACATGCGTTTTTAGGCACATATTTTCTTAGAACTAGGAAAAGTAATTATGTCAAGGACGAATTTGAAAAATTTGGGTACCGTTTTGTTCGGCTATTTGTTAGCAAATAATAATCTGAAGGTGTAGGCGATACCAACAGTTCTAGCAGAAAATTCTTTTATACTTTCTTATCTTTTCCTTTATGCCCGATATTGTTATATATTAATTTAGATATTGTATTTAGAAATCCACAACACATGTCCCCCTTTTAGAACAGACGATCATATGTCAGTTCCTATTTCTAAATACACATAGATGAATTTACTATCTATGCCTGATGACTACTCTGATGTTCGTCGTACGGATGTCTGCTTAAAAAATCAGCTCCCACATTAGTTTTTCCGGGAATGTACTCTATGGTAAACTGGAATGGCTGTAAAAGCAAAGACCAGCGCAATAACCTAGCATTTTCATGCCTTGCTTGTGACAGACACACGAGTGGTTTATGATCTGTCTGGATCCTAAATGATTGTCCATAGAGATAAATCTGGAACTTTTTTATACCCCAGATGACAGCGAGACATTCTTTTTCACTTGTTGAATATTTTTGTTCTGCTGTATTCAACTTACGGCTAGCATAAGCAACTGGGGTTAATTCCCCATCAAGTGAATTTGACCGTTGTAATAGAGCTGTACCCAAACCGATATTACTCGCATCCGCTCTCAGAATGAATTCTTGACTTAAGTCAGGTAATTTCAAAATAGGCCTGCTTGTGAGCTTTTCTTTCAATTCTTGGTATGCTAATTCACATTGCGCCGTCCAAATAATTCTATCAGGATTTCCTTTGCGCGTTAAATCAATCAATGGAGCACATATGGAGTTAAAGTTTTTTATATACTTTTGGTAAAAACCACATAATGAGACAAAAGATCGCACATCTTTTTTGTTTGTGGTCTTGGTGCTTTTTTTTTTAACTTCTCCAGGTTCTTGGGGTCAGGGGTCATGTTTCCCTGATGTACTGTGTGGCCCAAGAATTCCAGCTCTTTACATCCAACACAGCATTTCGTCGGTCTAGCTGTCAAATTGGTCTCTCTCAATCGATCAAACAACATATTCAGAGAGTTAATGTGTTCCTAAAATGTTTCTGTTGCTATGAGAATATCATCCATGAAGTTGGTGATACATGGATTCTTCAGGGGATCCAGTAACTTTCTCATCATCCTCGAAAACACACTCGGTGCATTTTTCAGCCCGAATGGCAACATATTAAATTCATAATGTCCTTCCGAGGTGCTAAAGGCTAAATAAGGTTTCACCTCCGGCTTTACTGGAATCTGATAGTAGCCTTTGCTCAGATCCACTTTAGAGAAATATTTAGCTCTATTCAGCCTGGCAAACAGCTGATTTGTATCAGGTAATGGATCCACCTGACCTTCTGTGACAGCATTCAGTTTCCGGTAATCTATACACAGCCTGTGTTCTCCAGAGGGTTTTCTTAACAGAACCACACTGGAACTGTAGGGAGATTCACTGTGCGAGATAATCCCTTCTCTCAACAGATAATCTATCTCCTCCCTTAAAGCTTTTTTCTTAGCGAACGGAATCGAATAGGCTTTCATGCAGATTGGTGTTGGGTCTATGAGTTTCATATCATACTCCAATAAATTTGTATGCCCCGGACGGTCCGTTAACACATCTGTATGATTATTCAGAACCTGTTGAACCCTCTCCCTCTGAATTTCCGTTAAGTGTGTGCTGATTTTTACATGTGCGGCGGTTTCACAGGGATGTAAAGGATATTCATGAGAAGTGAGTGGTTCCTTTTTCATCTCCATTGCAACAGACAAGGTCAGTAGGTGTGTCTCTTCCTGGTTTTCTCTGTCCAGATATTTCTTCAGAAGATTCACATGATAGATTTTCTCTTTCCCTTTCTTATCTATCTTATAATTTGTTCTAGACACCTTCTCTAGAACTGTATATGGACCTTGCCATCCAATTTGCAATTTATTCTGGCTGCCGGGCAGTAGAAGGAGCACCTTCTCTCCCACAGATAATTCTCGATCCTTCGATTTCTTATTGTAATAGGCAGCATGCTTTTTCCTGGCTTGTATCAAATTTTCATTGGCAAGTTTCCAGCCAGTTTTAAGACGAGTGGTCAGCTCGTTCACATATTGATATGTTGAGGTAATATTTTCTTCTGCCTTTTCATCGGTCCAGGTCCTTAACAAGGCTTCCAAGGGACCTTTTATTGGCCTTCCAAATAACAATGTTGCCAGGGCCATACCGGTTGAACTATGGGGTACCTCCCGGTAGGCAAACAGTGCAGCGGGAAGGTACTGATCCCATGTATCTGGTTTTTTTTGTGCCAACTTCCTCAGGATCGACATGAGAGTCCCGTTAAATCTTTCTACTTGGCCATTTCCTTGAGGACGATACGGGCTTCAATGAAAGTGTTTGGCTTGAAAGATCGTGAATACTTCTTCTGTTAGTTTCCCCTTTAACTGAGAGCCATTATCAGTCAAGATTTGGTTGGGAAAGCCTAACCTGGTGAAGATTGTGAGTAATGCCTCTGCCACATGCTTCGAATCAATTGATGACAGGGCTACCACCTCTCCCCACATAGAACAAGTGTCCACCAGAGTCAGAATGTAACTGTTCCTTCTCTTGGTCCGAGTGAGAGGTCCCGGGTTCAAATCCCGGACGAGCCCCCAATATATGTGGTGGGTTAGAAGTTAATACAGTTTGTTGTTAAGAAATCTTAGTGTACTGAATGAGGTCAGCTGTGAAGGTCCCTGAATATAATAAATATTAGAGTAAATTTCCAGGGCACCTTTCTACTACCACCACTATGATCTCATTCAGACTTATTCTAGATAGAATGTAAGATGACTACGTTTGGTGTCTAGGGTTATGAAATGTTAGTGTAAGGTTGCATTAACCAACTAAACATATAAACAATTACACAAATTATTTTATTATCTAATACAACACAACAGTACCACGACAATCACATACGAACTACACTTTAAAAGACTATCTTTAGTAAGTCAGTGGTTGAAAATTTGATAAAGTTAATGTTTTTCAATTTATTGTCCTGAATCTAATTTATTTGGAATCAGGACTGACAATCAAAGTGAAATCATAGAAATTAATTACATCAATCAATTTACATAATGGATCTTCTGACCATAATACACATATTATTATATAAGGGTGTAGTTGTATTGTCTAACTGAGGTGACTTCTAGTATACACTGGTTGATTGTTTATTATCATCATCTCTGCATGTTGTTTGTAAGTTTTTGTGGACACTGATGGAATGTTTATATCACTGTTCCCAATTACTTATTTGTAATTTAATGTTAGTTGAGCGATCAGGTGCCATAACATGCACCTATTTTTGTAATATGATGTAGGAATCTTCCTGCACTTCGCTGAACGACAACCTTCAGCTCCCACTTCTTCAAGAATGATGATGGTTTACAGTTGTCTCCGAAAAAGGCAAGACTGTGGCATGAATATATCGCCCCACTGTAGTCTGGCACCAGTTATTGACAGCAACCAAAACCCTCACAGATGCAAGGAAATAACACAAGTAAACGATGACTAGGCAATAGAATATGGCACATTTTCGATCTGCCCTATGTCCAGGCTTTTCCTATGTTAGAAAATTTCTCCGCCTGCTCTCATCGATCTTGCTTTACACAAAATTTACTTGAAATGGCAGTGAACAGTCCCCGTTTCGTACCAGTATCTACTGCTTTGTCCAATGGGACCATGTTTACATTTATTTTTGAATCTGTCGTTTCAAATAACAACTCCCAATATGTTTCCAAGGCAAATATATTTTTAGTTTTAGGTCAACCAATCATACTTTGCCTTCCTTTAAAATCCACCCAATCAAATATCCCGTACCTTTTAACCTCATTTACCCAAAGTCGTTTTTTCAAAACATGCCATAAAAAATTATAAGCAGGCATGATCTTTACTTGACAGTCTGGTCGGGTCCACTATAGTATTATGGCTATAATTAGTTAATTAATGGACTATTTGCGTAACTATTACCATATTCTTTGTCAACAAGTCCTAAGGTACACGAATATACAATTTATATGGGACTAGTTGGCTTGGTTCAGAAGTACACAGTTTTTTTTTTCTAAGTTAGTGTTTTTTATTTTTAGTCTACTGCACGTTCCATTCTTTTCCATGTGCTGTCTTCTCTATTTACGTGATAATTACGTGCTTTGAAATAAGAGCTAAGTTTGTTTTTGTGACACGAGTTGTCTACATGTTCTAACTTTTTCCTCGTATTTTGGGGGAAACCCCTAAGGCAAGGCTTGCCCCTGTGCTAGTATTGGCTTTTAGTTTAAAAACAATGCGAAACGAATTAGCATTTCATCTATCCTTTCCCCTCCTCGTTCCACAATATATTTTTAGGCACATATTTTCTTAGAACTAGGAAAAGTAATTATGTCAAGGACGAATTTGAAAAATTTGGGTACCGTTTTGTTCGGCTATTCGTTAGCAAATAATAATCTGAAGGCGTAGGCGATACCAACAGTTCTAGCAGAAAATTCTTTTATACTTTCTTATCTTTTCCTTTATGCCCGATATTGTTATATATTAATTTAGATATTGTATTTAGAAATTCACTACAATAATGATGAGGATATTAGAATGTATATTTCAGATGTCAACATTGTTATGCAATTGAGGTACTTTACACTATGATTCATTTGCAATCCTTAGTTCTCCTAACACACTTTCATCTGCCTTGCCTTTCTGAGAATTCATGCTCATTTGTATTGAGAAAATTCAGAAGAAGATGAAATATTGGAGGAAAACAGGAGGTCGCCTGATGCCTACACATGAGACAGATGTAGAGGACACTGGAAATGGCGACATTTTAGAGATTTACGCGAGCGACGAACGTGATTCCAAAAGCCAATTGTCTCCTGGCTTGAGAAGGAAAATTCAAGACTTCACTGAGAACCAATATTGACTACATCATACTTGAGCGACAAACCATTGTCGCCTTCTGCACAGCTAAGTCAGATCAATGACACAGAGACTGGAATAAAATTATTCCACAAAATTCCATGTTCTTCGATAAAGAAAATAACAATGTTCTATAAGAGCATACGCCGATTATTTAATTGTTTTTGAAGTGTCTCATTTCAAAATTTTACCTTGTTTCAACTATATTTCATAAATAAATGTACTGTTTACATATATGTAAATAGAAATTTTTCGTTGCAAAAGCTTTCGTTGATTGCACTCGCAGAAATCATTTCTGTGTGTAAAATACTTATATACAGAGCAAAGTAAATTTATAACACATAAGGAAGGGAAACCCGAGGCCTGTAAACAGTAAATTAATATTAGACAAACATAAAGGTATGTTTTCAGGCACTCGTAAGAAATAAAGAAGTAGAACACTTGGACAACAGAAAAACAACAGAGTGAGTGGCTTACCCAGGGTTCGAACCCCGTACCTTCCGTACGACAACTCCGCCTAGCTATCAAGCGAATCACACTGACCCCACGGCCAGCTAGGCATCCCCAAAAAAAGATGCTTTGCTGGCTATTTATCAGTACTAAACACACAAGATAACACCGGAAGTATACAGTGGGCAACTCAGCCCTTAAATGACGCAATCACTTCTGTTGTTCTCCTATTAACAGTATGTGTCAGTCCAAACAAGACAAAGACCTTGATACTGGGTCCAGTAAATAGTAGAAGACTTAAGGACATTAGTATAGAACAGAGGGTAGGTTTCTGGTATTGTATAAACATAAATAACACATAAGGAAGGGAAACCCGAGGCCTGTAAACAGTAAATTACCTCTGTTCTACACTAATGTCCTTAAGTCTTCTACTATTTACTGGACACAGTATCAAGGTCTTTGTCTTGTTTGGACTGACACATACTGTTAATAGGAGAACAACAGAAGCACAGGCCTCGGGTTTCCCTTCCTTATGTGTTATTTATGTTTATACAATACCAGAAACCTACCCTCTGTTCTATACTAATGTCCTTAAGTCTTCTAACCTACCCTCTGTTCTATACTAATGTCCTTAAGTCTTCTACTATTTACTGGACACAATATCAAGGTCTTTGTCTTGTTTGGACTGACACATACTGTTAATAGGAGAACAACAGAAGCACAGGCCTCGGGTTTCCCTTCCTTATGTGTTATTTATGTTTATACAATACCAGAAACCTACCCTCTGTTCTATACTAATGTCCTTAAGTCTTCTACTATTTACTGGACCCAGTATCAAGGTCTTTGTCTTGTTTGGACTGACACATACTGTTAATAGGAGAACAACAGAAGCACAGGCCTCGGGTTTCCCTTCCTTATGTGTTATTTATGTTTATACAATACCAGAAACCTACCCTCTGTTCTATACTAATGTCCTTAAGTCTTCTACTATTTACTGGACCCAGTATCAAGGTCTTTGTCTTGTTTGGACTGACACATACTGTTAATAGGAGAACAACAGAAGTGATTGCGTCATTTAAGGGCTGAGTTGCCCACTGTATACTTCCGGTGTTATCTTGTGTGTTTAGTACTGATAAATAGCCAGCAAAGCATCTTTTTTTGGGGATGCCTAGCTGGCCGTGGGGTCAGTGTGATTCGCTTGATAGCTAGACGGAGTTGTCGTTCGTACGGAAGGTACGGGGTTCGAACCCTGGGTAAGCCACTCACGTCTGTTGTTTTTCTGTTGTCCAAGTGTTCTACTTCTTTATTTCTTACGAGTGCCTGAAAACATACCTTTATGTTTGTCTAATATTAATTTAAAGTAAATTTATAATTTGCTGAATTACCTTCGGCTGGAAGCTCAATAAATGCTAGTCAAATGTTACATCTGACTGCGTTGACGGTCGGTGGCTAAGGATCAAAGAAAGAAGAAGAAGTGTTACATCGTGACACAATTACTTATATTACGGAAGTTGTTGTACTTTCCATATTAAAAGACCTGCGAGACTTCCTGAAATAGGAACTAAATCATCACATTTACATTTCTGCCAAGAGTAATCTTGAGCGAAGAGTGCTACTTTTTAAAATGAAAAAAAATATAAAAAAAAGGTTTTAAACACAGGCTTTTAATGCACTAAAAATCCACAAATAATTGTTCAAGGAGTTTATAGCTTGCAGTCAAAAAATGTAACATCAAATTGACAAAAAGCGTGGGGCGCTTAAGCCCTTATCATATATTTTATCCATAAGTGTCTAATGAAGTATAACGCAGAAGTTAATTTCATATAGAATCAGCGTCCTACCCTTTTTAGTGCATTAAAAGCCTGTGTTTAACATATTTTTAAATATTTTGTTATTTTCTTCTTTTTAGTGTTATTTTTTGTTGTTTGTACATTTAAGTCAAATGTAATCAATCCGCTAATGACATTATCAGTTTTCGATAAAAGAGTCCAGAGCACAGGAGGCGGATTTCATTTTTCAGTATATTAAACGGAAAGTTAATTTTTATTTTTTTATTTTTTTTTTATTTTAAATTTTGATAAGAGTTGTAAATTACATTTTTTTTAATGTAGTTGTCAGTTGTGTGTATGTCTGTACACGCGCGTGCGATAGTGTGTGTGTGTGTGTGTGTGGAGGGGGAGGGAGGAGAACTTTCAATATTTCTCTCAAGAAAGACAATCTTGTTGGAAATAATACACCTATATTATTTGCAGTTATCGCCCATTTCACTGATGACACAATACAAACAAACAAAATTAATATTAATTTTTATGTTATTCATTTTATTATTTTTACAACTGATTATTGTATTGTCATCGACAAATCGATTGCAAGATTTGAAGGTGACATACGTTGCAAGTTCAAGAAAAGCCTGTAAAAAGTCATCCTTTGACTCCTACTGTCCGGCTACCCGTAGACCACTAAGCAGATCAAGGGAGCCATGCATCATAACCTTCAGTTGGTCGCTTCGTACGAGATACGTGGATGTGGAGTAGTCCAATTCTTTCCTTTGCTTCACAAGAGACCCTCAGAAACTACAATTCTGTACTTGTATTGTTATGTAATTTTCTTGATTCATACTGTATTTCTGACTTAGTAACCGCATGCTGTCAAAGTCATTCTGTAGCGTTTAATACCACAAGGCAACACTGCATCATCATCACCACCATCATCAATAATTTGTTTCTTTTAAATAAAATTTTACCTCGTATTGGCGAGGCGCGTCCCGTTCAACCTAGCCGGGTATATTAGGGCGCTTGTCCAAATGTAAAAGTCCTTTAGGTCTGGAGAATTGTTACAGTATATTTTATTACCATTAATATTTTCCATAATGCTGCCTACAGAGCCACAAATGCAGCTGGTCCCTGTTCAGATAGGCCGCACCAAGGAGTCACACATTCTTTTAGCAGTAGTTTATTTGTCCATTTGTTTTACATCGTGAGGTTGCCAGCCATGCACACTACTACTGCATAAAGTTAAAAAAAAATCAATATAGCAATAATTCGACAAAAGTAAACAAACCAATAAACAAAAACAGAGAAGGCAACAGAAAGACATTAGATTGCATGACAAGCGCGCATTATAGAAACACAAACACACACACAATATCAATCAATCGATACACGTACAAGGGGATTGACATAAGTCTTGGGCCTGACCATGAAGGACATGTCACAGAGAGCTGAAATTTTGTAAAATGTTTATTCCTTTTAAATATAGCCACCGTCAGAATTAACACACTTCTGCCATCTCTGCTTGACCTTGAAAAGACCTTGGGAGGAAAACACCCTGTTTTTCAAACCAAACCAGTCATCACATGCCAGTATAACCTCTTCATCGCTGTCAAAATGATTTCCTTTTAGCTGTTTTTTAAGATTTGGGAATAAAAAAAAGTCTGATGGAGCCAAATCTGGAGAATATGGTGGGTGTGTGTGGTAAAGTGGGATGTTTCAAATTTTTATAGGGGACTTAGTGTACTGACTGAGATCAGCTGTGAAGGTATCTGTATCTAATAGGTGTAGTGTTTTACAGATAACCTTACTTGCTACCACATTATGCCTCAGTCAGAATTATTCTGGAATATTGTGATGACTACGTTAAATGTCTAGGGTATGTATATGATGAAGTGTAAGTCACAACAACAACAGACAGATAAACAATTTAATTTATTCCACCACACTTGACAACACTGTGACACTCACACACATATAACATTCTATAAGACTATCTTAAATGAGTCACTGGTAAATTTTCAAATATCAATATGTATTAAGCACTTTCATTAATATTTATGTCCTGATTCAAATACAAGTGAACCAGGAATCACAATCAATTTTAATTACAATTTATATGTACAGGATTTATCAATATGAACTTTGTAGTGACATATTTTATTAATATTATCATATGTGTGTCAGTTGTGTAGTGGTAATATGAGGTAATACTGGTTTTGTTTTTTCAAGCTATGTTGTTATTTGTCATCATGACTTCAAGTGTTTGTTTATCTTGTAACTGGTATGGGGAAAAGTTCACAGCTCCTATCAATTTAAACACTGTATTTTCCCTCTGGTTTATTATAAAGTCAGATTTTGAGGGGGGGCATAATGTTGAGCTCCACGGGCCACACAGGCTTATCTTTCGTGATGGCGGCAGGAAAAGACTCCTCTGCTCGATATCCTCCCTGTGTTCTGGAGACACCTCACTGGTCACTATCTGGACCCCGGAGTATGCTGTCAGCCTCTAGGTTCAGCAAAGCTCAGACCAGGTGCTGCTCAATAACTTTTGGACCACGGTCCCTGAAACAAGAAGGTTGTACCTCCTACTTCATAACTAGTTTATAATCCATTTACAGACTGAACACAATACATAACAAACACTGAGTTCAGAGCGGTAGGCCAACTGTCAGCTTCATCTGAAATAATTTACACCAGTATATTCCTCCCTAATGGTTACTACGCCTCTGCAATTCCAGCATTATTTCTTTCTAGTCCATAAGATAGGTGTCAGTGTACTGTTTGGCAATTCCATGCAGTTTTACTTTCCTCCGACACCTTCTGTTCAGGTTGGAGCACTATATAGGCTTTACCTCGCGTTCGCTACTGAACTACACATATATATACAGACATAAATTATCAATTTACATTCAATTTTCATTAAAAAGATGTCAAATATTTCAAGCTTACCACAATTCATGGAAATAACACAGAATTACGTTGACTGGCAATGAATATAGCACAATTTCGATCTGCCGATGTCCCAGGCTTTTATTTAGAAAAATATGCACTGGTGCTCAACGCACTGGTTCTGTAGTAAGTTTATTTGAACATGTGGTGGTGACCTGACGCCTCTGATTGACGATATTCGCGGGTCTAACCAATCATGCCATGTTTACCCAATCGTTTGAAAAAAAGTACTCCTATTCCCGTTTCCCCTGACAACAAAAGATACTATTTATAGCCCGACTAATCGTGTTTAGCCTTACATTTATTGCGCTCCAATCAAATTGGATTTAACATGGAGACCCATTTCCCGTACAATGGTGGGGTGAAAATCTGCCACTGAGCGATTCTGATTTGGGTGTTGTCTGACACCCTCACTATTTTCTTTTGGCTATAATTTGTCAATTCCTAGACTATTTGCGTAACACTCAACATATTATTTGTCAGCAAGTCCTAAGGAACCCAAATATATAAGTTTAATGGGGCTAAGGGGCTGCGTTCAAAATATGTATTTTCCAGGATAGTCGTGTAGTTTTTTTTTATTTTTTTATGTTTAGAACCGCCACCTGTCCTGCTGTACTGTCAGACTAATGTCAGGATTTTTGACATAAAACAGTAGAATGTCATGTTTCCTAATAAGCGTTTTGTAAGTTTTTAAAAACTAACTCTCGTGGGTGTATTGTTTTTTATCACTGTCGATTTGAAAAAAGCTAGTGCTTGTGGCCTTACACGCGTGATGGTAGTAATTGTATAGCGAGACGCGTGTTTAGTGTTGCATGCGTTCCTGCTTTCAGCCTCTCCCTTTCTTTCTATCTTTAGTCCATCTGTCTTTCGTTTTTTTTTTTTTTGGTAACGTAGTGTATACAATGACATGAATGGAATTTTAAATCTAGGTCATCTTGCGTATCTCAAGGTTTTTCTTAGAAAGGCAGTACACGTTTTATCGTAGAAAGCGGGTATTGAAGCAGTAGGCTTTTACTATCAACGTGAAACGTTACAATTTGCAGACGAAGTAGAAAACAAGTGGGATTTCGAGTACAGTCATTGTGAGAGCACTGTTCTTTACCATTCTTCTTTCCTTTTATTGAATTTATGTGTTAGGCTTTACATTTTCCTGATAATTTATATATGTGGATTAGAATTTCTCACGACAAATCCTCCCCACTTAAAACAGACGTTATATGTCAGTCTATAATTCTATATACACATAGAGAAATTTATTATTATTCCTGGGGTTTAGGGTGATTCTCATCACACGGATGGCGGCTTAAAAAATCCGCTCCTAGAATTGTTTTTCCACTTATATACTCTATGCTAAACTCAAATGGCTGCATCAATAAAGACCAACGGAGTAATCTAGAATTCTCATGTCTAGCCTGTGCTAGAAACGACAAAGGTTTGTGATCCGTTTGCAACTTAAATGCCTTCCCATACAGATAAATATTGAATTTCTTTATCGCCCATATTACTGCAAGACATTCTTTTTCGCTAGTTGAGTAGTTGGTTTCAGCTTTATTCAACTTTCTGCTAGCATATGCCACTGGGCTTAATTCCCCATCCAATGCATCTGATTTCTGTAGCAGAGTTGCACCTAACCCAATATTACTGGCATCCGTCCTTACAATGAATTCTTGACTTAAGTCAGGTAATTTCAAAATAAGTTTGCTTGTGAGCTTTTCCTTCAATTCTTGGTAAGCCATTTCACATTGTGGTGTCCATGTAATTCGATCTGGATTTCCCTTACGTGTCAAATCAGTTAACGGTGCACATATGGAATTAAAGTTTTTGATATACTTCTGGTAGAAACCACATAATGAGACAAAGGATCTCACGTCTTTCTTGGTTTGTGGTCTCGGGGCTTTCTTTAGTTTCTCTAAATTCTTTGGGTCAGGGGTCATGTTTCCCTGATAAACTGTGTGTCCCAAGAATTCCAATTCTTTACATCCAACGCAACATTTGGTTGGTCGGGCTGTTAAATTCGCTTCCCTAAGTCGATTAAACAGCATGTTCAGAGAGTCAATGTGCTCCTCAAATGTTTCTGTTGCTATAAGGATATCATCCATGAAATTTGTGATACATGGATTATTCAGAGGGTCCAATAATTTTCTCATCATTCTAGAGAAGACACTAGGCGCATTCTTCAATCCAAATGGCAATCTGTTAAACTCATAGTGTCCTTCTGAGGTACTAAAAGCTAGGTATGGTCTAACCTCAGGCTTTACTGGAATCTGATAGTTGATAAAGGGCGGGGATAGATAAGGCCGAGCTGGTTTAGAGCTGGTTATGTATTTTGTTCAATCGCGAATGCGTGCTTCGTCCGGTTATCATCTTGGAGTAAGGGTCAACGTTATATTGATTAATCATTTGTTGAATGTCCAAGAATACATTCGTTCCCTTCGGAGCTCATCATATAGATACATATTTTCCCTATCAGAAGAGTTCTTCATTTGCATAATCATCAACATTGACAAATGCAGCAAATAGCTGTAACGTATCGACGTGATAAAGTCCTCAATTTAGAGTCCATGAATTTATTTACAGTTCACACATAAGACATTCACGTAGGTACACGTTCATATATAGTTCATATATAGTTCATTAGGAATTACATGCATAGTATTCATGTCCGTCCGTGTCAAAACAATATGTCAGATGAACATCGTGGCTATATACGTGCGCTGTTGTAGTCAACAGCCAGAAATGAGCACATGAGTTCTTGACATCTACAATTTGAATCATAATACGATTCTCCTTCCATTATTAGTTTAATTTAATTAATCTCATGCTTAGATTAATTTCCGAACTGACCCTGAAGTCTACATCGATTCATCTATATAATATAGGCTATATACTCAGCCTTATTTCCTTGGAAGAAATACAAGACACGACCTTCTTGCTTGACGGATAGCGTAACAAATGCCCTGTAACCAAGTCACCCGGCGTGACCTTCCCAACGCGAATGCGTCATAATCTCCGCATATATTTCGCGTTCACTATACCGTAAAATATCGACATATTCTATAAATATTAATGACCCCTAAACGTTGCGCATGGGTAAACCCCAGCAGACGCCATCATTTAAAATAACACCGTAACAGATTTCCTGTCAGACGGGGGCAAAAAAAATCTATTAAATAGATTTTTTTTTGAACAATATTAATCAAATTATCAAAAATTTAACAAAACCCGACGTATGACCTACGATGTTCTATCTAGAACAGTGTCGCGGTCATGTCAGTAATATATTATAATAAAATCAACGTCATATCATACATATACCTTATATTAAACAAGGAAATGTCACTGTCACTAACTAATTAACTAATTAATTTGTTGTATGTATAGACTAACTAATAATGTGAGGTGTTATTAAAATTATTCTAACTAACTAAAATTAAAATAATTAATTATAGTATGTATGTATGGTACTAACTAATTAATATCTAATAGAAGAAAATGAGAAATAGAATAAGAGAGTAAAAGAAATAAAAATTGAGAAGTACGGACAATTGAAACCAAATATTAAAGTATACATTAAATTAGCATGCGTGTGAAAATGAAGTGTAAGGATAGATACCTAATTAAATTAACGCAATCAGAAGAAAAGAGCAGAAAAAAAAAATTCATACATTTTAACTATATATATGAAATGTCATAATGTAATATCTATTACCTTAATAATTACACTAATTAAAAGATTTAATTGGTGTGATATTCTTTTGTTTCATCTTTTCTTAGTATATCTTATTTTTTTATTTCATCACACTTTGACTTTATTATATATTATATATTAATTTAATAACTAGAAAATTTAATAATATTGGACATGAAGATCCAATCGTTGTTACCTCCTGTTGAATTGTATGAAAGTTCATTAAGACACAAGGTTCATATTATCAAATTATGATTTGATTATCCATTAATCGTTAGTTCCTTTATTAAAATTTGAAAGTAAATTGACTAAGTCATCAACGTATCTGTCCTTTCTACATCAGAGATTGTTAGAAAATTTTCTTGAAATTGTAATATTCATTCAGAATCCGTAGGATGTCTGGACAACGTGTCGGCTATGACGTTTTCAGTTCCAGGTATCGACTGTATCTCGAACTCGTAGGGTTGCAACGTAACAGCAAATCGTGGAAGTTTAGCACTTTTATGATTTGAGCGACGTAATGCTGCCACTGATTTCTGATCAGTCTGGATCAGGAATGGAGATCCCAGCAAAAACTTTTCCAACTTGGTAATTGCCCAGATTACGGAGAGCAATTCTCGGTCCACAGTGGAATATTTCGTCTCCGGAGGTTTCAGTTTGCGTGAGATATACAGTACAGGGTGAAGGACATCATCATGATATTGCAGTAGACACGCCCCGAGTCCGTAATTACTCGCATCTGTACGTAGAACAAACTTTTTAGAAGCATCTGGTAATCTTAAAACAGGTGGGCATGAAAAAATTTTAAGATAGTGCGAAAAGTTTTGTCACATTCGTCGGTCCAATTTATCCTTAAAGGCATGTTCTTCTTTAGTAACGAAGACAGGACAGCCGTGATGGATGATAGGTGAGGTACAAATCTGCTATAGTATTGGATTAAACCTAACAGACTCCTAACCTGTTTTTTCGTTTGAGGAACAGATAAATTTAATATTTTAGAAACCGTACTGGGAATTGTTTGGATACGTCCCGATCCAATAATGTGCCCCAGGAATGTTATCTCATTACACGCTATTTGAATTTTAGTTGGTTTAGCGGTTAAATTGTTATCCCGCAATATTTCCAAAACTGATTTAAGACCCAAAAAATGTTCCTCAAATGATGAACTAAACAAACATATGTCGTCAATATAGGTAATTGTATCTGATCTACCTGCTAAAATTTTTCGCATCATGCGAATAAAGGTAGCTGGAGCATTCATTAGCCCAAAAGGCATCACGTTCCACTGGTAAAGACCTTGTGGAGTTGAGAATGCTGTGTAGTATTTGGCTCTTTCGGTTAGTGGAATCTGCCAATAACCTTTGGTTAAGTCAATTTTAGTGAAAAGTGTAGCATTGGATAGACGAGGAAGTAAATCGTCAAGGATAGGATGTGGTTCTCTATCCGGTACTGTCTGCGCATTAAGTTTCCTATAGTCAACACATAAACGTATGTTGTTGTCCTTTTTCCGGACAATGACTAAAGGAGAAGAAAATGGAGATGTACTAGTCTCAATAATACCCAATGATATCATCTGTTCGAGTTCCTGAGATGTCTTACTCAGAAAATGTAGAGGTACAGAATAAGGATGAACACGAATTGGTGTATCATCGTTCAGAATAATATCGTGACTAATTACAGATGTGCAACCCGGTACATCAGTTAACACATCTGGGAAAGATTGTAGAAGATCAGCAACGCGTTGATGCTGTTGCGGTGTAACCGTAGAAGAAATGGTCACATCACGCCAAGATTCAGTAGATTGGACAGTAAGTACAGGTAAAGGCATCTGCACTTCAGGAAAAGAAGATTCTTCCTCCTGTATAACAGATAGATTAGAATAATGACAAGTAGATACAGTATTGTCATCTAATTCATGAAAAATTGACTGTAAGTGTATAGGACGTGTATGAAATTGCTTGAGCATACTAATATGGAATATCTTTCTGTGTCCCTTGATATCTAAGACGTAATCAACGTCTGAAATTTTATCAGTAACCTTATAAGGACCAGTCCATGAGATCAATAACTTATTGTTATTGTGAGGGAGTAATACATAAGCCTCATCGACTGGGAATAATTGGCGTAATCGTCTAGATCGGTTTTGTATAGATCGAGCCTTAGCTTTTGCTGCCTCAGAAGAAGCTGTTGCCAATTGGCAAGACTCAATAATATTATTTCGAAGATTAATCACATACTCATAAGATGACTGAGTGTCCTGAGTCATCTCTGCATTAATTAATACATTTTTTATTAGTCCCATAGGACCTCTCGGAGGGGCACCAAAAACTAACTCAAAGGGAGAGAAGCCAGTTTGTTCATGTGGCACCTCTCGGTAAGCAAATAGGACAGCTGGGAGTGCTCTGTCCCAGTCCTGAGGGTGTTTAACAGTAACCTTATGTAAAAGTTGCTTAAGCGTACGGTTAAGTCTTTCAACTGCACCGTTACTCATGGGATGATAAATACTACTCAAATTCCTATCAATGTTCCAGGTTTTCATTACCTCCTTCATGGTATCGTATATAAACTGCGACCCATGATCAGATAATAATTTTCTAGGAAACCCTATTCTAGAGAAAATTAGATGTAATGCATCAGCTACATCTGTGGTAGTGGTTGTCTTCAATGGAATGGCTTCTGGCCATCGTGTGCATAAATCAATGCACGTGAGAACAAATCTATGTCGTCTCGCAGATGGTAGAAGTGGACCAATTATATCTATGGCCATCTTGTCAAAAGGTCGTACTGAGATATCGCAAGCCTGAATAGGCGCCGTGTGAAAAGCTCCACGTGCTTTCACTTCCTGGCACGTAGTACAAGAACGTACATACTGCGAAATATCACGTGGCACTCCTGGCCAAAAGAATGAAGACAATACTCGAGATCGTGTTCGAGTATATCCCATATGTCCTGCACACTGCGAGTCATGCGCGTGTTGAAGAAGGTACCGTCTAAAAGCAGCCGGTACCATCACTTGTTGTTTTACCAGTGATTTATCACTAAAACATCTAATTAGTATATCATTTTTCATAATAAACCAATGTTTGTTCTTATTACCTGAAGTTAAATTATCAACCTTATTAACTAGGTTAAAAAATTTATTTAGAGATTTGTCATTTTTTTGTTTGTTGGCAAATGATTCCCTGTCAATAGGTGAATTGACCTCAATATCCTCCTGTTTTTCTGCATCCATCTTATTATCATTGACACTCTCCATGAGCATAGTCTGAGCTCTAGTTGTCACGGCGTTTCCAGTGCATAGATTGTGTCTCTCCCATTCAATAATATCTTCTGGTGAACAATCCTTGCTGCCGTGTATGCGACCCACCATAACGTCTGCTATTGGCTTTTTCAGCATGCATACCTTCACGTTACCTGTGAAAAAAGGTGTGTTAACATGGACAAGAGCTGTGGGGTAAAACTCAATAGTTCCCCCAAAAGTCATACAACGGACATATTCCCCCGTTGCACAGCTAGGATGTACTAGCGACTGTCGCACTCCAATGGTTGTGGACCCCGAGTCTCTCAATACAGAAACTATAGAACCGTTTACTATCCCTCTGTTAAAAATCAGAGAGCCTGTTCCATCATTGGCTGCAAGACCTACTTCTGGTGTAATGTGTCCGCAGTTTAGCACTGTCTCCTTTGCCTTCTGAAAAATAAGATTGCATTGTGGGCAACTATTTGCCACGTTATAATTTATAGCAAAGCATGCAGCAGAAGAATTCATTGTATTATCGTTAGGTGGAACCTGAACCTTAGGGGTGATATCATTTGTCACTGCTGCCCCGGTATTATGGTTATAATGTGAAGATCCACGAGAATGAGAACGATTACGAGAATAATTAGTTGAATTATCTCGTTGTCGACTATTATAATTGTTATATCGATGTCTCGAGTTATAATTATCGCTATTCTTCCAATTGTTACCATTATTATATTGATATGACCGATTATAACTTGAGTTACGAGGATTACTGTTGTGTCTTGACTGAGGTGAATAATTTCTGGTTTGTTGTCTTCCTCTATTAAAGTTATTGTTAAAGTTATTCTGTCCCTTATGAAAATTAATGTCATAGTTTCCTTTGAACCTACCTCTGTCCACACTGTGTGTTCTAGGTTTGTTATGATTATGATATGCCATATTGGAGGCTACAGGAAGTGGTTCTCTTATCAACGAGCCAGAAATATTAGCATTCGGATGAGCTGTGCAGTAATTTAAAGAAATTTTTTCTAACTCATCAATAGATTCTGGTTTTCTTTCTTGCAGATAAGCAAAGAATTCTGCGAATTAAGTTTTGCTGTTTCCAATTTAAGCCGTTGCAATTCCATTTCTTGCTGTAGTATGATTTCTTGTCGTTTCAATTTATTCTCTTCTTCAATCCGTAGGATTTCATCTCTTGCTATCTTTCTTTCTTCTTCTTGTCTTAATTCTTCTCTCTCTGCTTTAGCAATAGCTTTTCTTTCCTATTCTTCTGCCTTAGCAAAAGCTTTCTTTTCCTCCTCTTCTGCCTTATATTTTGTAAATTCAGCCAATGCATAAGCCTCGAGAAGTTCTCCTTTTTTTCCAAAATCCTTACCATTTTTAATAAAATAGTCTAAGTTAAGCATCTTGAAGTTAATTTATTTAAGTATTCAATTACTTATGTCTTGTAATCAACAATATAATCTATGTCGATAATTATAATTACTCAACGAATAAATAACACTGGCTAACAAAAAAAAATTTTTTTTTTCTTTCTCTAACATTTCGATGTTTTTCTGGTCAATTTTAATGCGCTGTTTTTAAATCTGCAAACCGTTTTTCTCTATCAGGTCGGGTTCTCTAGAAATACGCAATTGAAGTTTTTTAACAACTTATACAGTATTACAACATCATTCGTACAAGAAGTATAACAGTTATGTAGGCTTGAATTTCTTTGCAGTCGACTTTCGTCGGTGAATGGCATGTGGTACATCGCGATGAAGCATCCAACAATAATCGGCAAGCATGGTCACACTCCACCGTCCTTGATAACGTGACTCCATTACGGCGATATCTTGATTGAATCGTTCTCCATGTTCATCGCTGACTTCGCCAAGGTTGTCAGGGAAAACGTCAAGATGCAAATCGAGCAAATGGATTTTGAGGGACATGTTACAGCCCATAATTCTGTATGCATCTATGCACTGCTTAACAATATGCACATAGACAACAGATTTGTGATTTCCCAGAAAGTTATCGACGATCGATTTGAATGCCATCCATGCGCGAAGTTCACTACCATGTAACAAGTTCTCGAATTGTTTGTCTGCAATAACTTTCCTAATCTGAGGTCCTACAAAGATACCTTCCTTTATCTTTGCATCGCTAACTTGCGGAAACTTTTCTCGAAGATAAGTGAAAGCTTTGCTCGTTTTATCTAACGCTTTTACGAAATTCTTCATGAGCCCCAACTTTATATGTAACGGTGGTAAAATGATGCCGTCTTTGTTACCTAATGGGTCGTGTATTACATTTTTATGCCCGAGCTGCATACGATCCCTGATAGGCCACACCTTTCTTGCATAATGTTCCTGTCTGTTGCGGCTGTTCCATTCACATAGGAAGCAACAAAATTTAGTATACCCAGTCTGCATGCCCGTGAGAATTGCAATGACCTTTAGGTCTCCACAAATCCGCCATTGGTAGTCATTGTACTTTATTTTTGCCAAAAGTATAGCCATATTGTCATAAGTTTCTTTCATATGAACAGAGTAGGCGACTGGAATTGATGAAAATAAATTTCCGTTATGCAATAACACGGCTTTTAGACTAGTCTTGAGGGAGTCGATGAAAATTCGCCATTCGTTGACTATGTGCTCATGACTGAGGTGCACCATTAGACCGTTTACATCTTTGCAATAGCAAATGTCTTCATCCATCTCAAAGTATTGAACAAGTTCTCTGTGTCTATGATGAAATTTAGATATTGGAGTATTGGGCGCTAAAAAATTCCATTCTTTGAGTCGCGAACCGAGTAATTCCGCTTGTCCTTTGGTAAGAGCGAGATCACGTATTAGATCTGAAAGTTCTGAATGGTTAATTAAGTGAACACCATCATTCACCGGTATTTAATCCGAGTCAGAATTAGTTTCTAAAGCAGGTAAACTATCACTTTCTGATGGTTCATTCACGTCCAACGGATATTGTTCTGGTGGAACTGGAATCGGACACGTGATTGGATCATGAGGCACTGGTTTCGAAACCGATTAAATATTTGGATAAACCACAGACTTTCTAGTTTTAAAAGTGAAACCATGGATTTTTGTCAAGTAGAAGTAACAATCAGTAGCATGATTTGTCGGTTCACGCCATGTTACTGGCACTCCAAAAGGCATCGACTTATGCTTCGGCGATTTTCGTAACCAACCTGCCAATGTATTTGCACAAGTCGAACAAACTGCATTTGGCTTCCAAGATTTATTTGCATCATCAACTTTCGAATCGAAATAAAGTTCATATGCTTTCTTTAGTAATGGTGTAAAGTTTTTCTGGTGAACACGATTGGTAAAATATCCGCATACGTAACAGAACCGATCAGCAGAATTTCTACAACTTCTAGAAGCCATATTTCGCTCAGAATTATTTCATAATACAGTAACTATTTGAAAAATAGCGTAACATATGTCATGCATCTTTTAGCAGTATAAAAAGTAGAATTATTTTGCATTTTATTAATTTTTAATAAGCTATATAATAAAAATGAAACGGAGCAAATAACGGTTTCCCAAAAATATATTTATTCACAAATATTTTAAGTACCCGATGTGATAGAGATAAACGGATTTCAAATTTGAAATCAGCGCAAGAAACTGACCTAAGAGCACTTATTCTTATATAAGAAAGAAAAATGTTGTTTGTCAGTGTAATTAATATAAGAAATTGTAATATTCCTGTATTGTTATGTATAAGTTCCACAATCTATAATATTTTGTAAAAATATTATATATATATATACTCACTGATATCTATCATAAATAGTTATGATAGTTAGTTATATAAGCT
>JAMPIV010004347.1:0-47995 GCA_024509875.1 Oreohelix idahoensis | reverse complement strand
TAGAACGATTCCACGGTAAAAATCTAACACACGTTTTAGTTTCGGTTTCGAAAAAACGTACTACTAACATTTTACCAGATCTACTGCATACACTTTGCAGCCAAGACTTATAATTAACGATTTGGAGGAAGTGTGCCGCAAAATAACTATCTGAATTAACGTATTCTGTCAACTTTAACGCAAATTTAGTAGTAATCCTTACATTTTTTGGTAGTGTTACACGATACAATACAAATATTTAACGCAAATTCTTAACCCGCCATGCACAACCCCGCTTAGCCTGACACATTCTGCCATGCATATATACACGTTGCGACAAAGCCAAGAGAGGCAAAACACGCAGACAATTTTATTGCCTCCTCGCGGTAATGTTTCTGACGTCACAAAAACAAGTTAGTTATTTGAAAAATACATGCTAGCGAGATAGCGAGAGGGGAAGATGGCCGTCTTGTGTAAAATATTTATTTGACGATGACCGGTGACAAAATTGAAAATCTAAAACCATAATGAAACTGAACATAAAAAATATATGGTAGTATAGCTTAGAATTCACTGAGCAAGAATGTGTTTTAAATAATATGATAGTCCCATTATTACCCAAATGGTTGAGAAAATACTAAATGTCTACGGACGCACGACCAGACGGACTGTTGTTTCTGCTTGTTTTTTTTCTTAACGTTAGTGGGGACACCGGCTTAGAAGAGAGGCATTGAGGAAATTCAAATTCGCTTGGGGAACAAGAGTATAGGAGGAGAGGGAAGCGGTAGGAAAATTGTTACCAAAAACTTACATCGTTTTGCATTGGCATAACTAAAGCGGACTGGCCAATCGACTACCAGACGCAGAGTATGTTTGGAATTATTTTGGTTTTTCAAAAACTGCATTTGAATTCTGGTAGTCGCAAGCTTTCGATTGGCCAGTGCTACTAAATATTAGCAAAAAGCTTTCACTATTCATTGCCAGTTGAACTGTATTTTTGATTCAGATACGCTGAGAACAGCTGTGTTAAATTTAAAAGTAAAGTAAATAACTATATGAGTATTTCACAGTCTGGACGGAGCAGAGGAAACTGAGGCCATTTCTTTGCAAAGTCAGCGTCATTTGTTTATATTTCTTGATTTGTGGTAAGGATGCTTTAGGAATTTAATATGTTTAATCCCATTACCAAAGTTAGATACTGCTATTGGGAAAAAGTGAAGGACGTCCTGGGAGCAGGCATTGTTGAGTCCTCACGTTTAAATGTATCTAACTAATGCATGTTGTCATGATTATGTTTGAATATTATTGCATTAGAGCATATTAGTAAGCCTCTGTGTTCCATGAACACTGTTCAACATGCCTGAAGCATTCATATCATCATCATCTCAGCCCGGAACCTGTCATGGGTCGTAGGGGTGCCATGGTGGAAGCATCAGCAGACAGGGTCCTCCACTGCTCTCTATCCTCAGCAATGCGTATAAGTGTGGAAAAACCGTGTCCTGCCCATTCTTTGATGTTATCAGCCCAGGATTTTCTCTGCCTTCCTCTTCTCCGTTTACCTTCGACTGTTCCCTGAAGGATCGTTTTCGAAAGGGAGTCATGACGAGTTACATGCCCAAACCAGGCAAGCTTTCGACGTTTCCCTATTGACAAAAGTGGTTCTTGGTGGCCTGCATAGGTGTTTATCTTCTCTCTAACATAGACATTTGTTTTGTGCTCTTTATAGCAAATGCGCAAAATTCTTCTATAACATTTATGCTCGAAAGCCTGAATCCTTCGCTCCATATCTGCAGTGAGTGTCCAGCCCTCACACCCATACAAGAGAATAGATAATACAAGTGATTTGTATAATTTGATCTTCACAGGAAAACTGATGTTACTTTTCCAGATCACATTCAACCTTGTCATGGCAGCTGAGGCCATTTCAAGTCTTGTCTTGATTTCTTTAATTGATCTTCCATCACTACATATAGTGGACCCGAGATATTTAAAGGTGTTAACTTCTTCTAACGTTTGCCCATTTAACGCAATGTTGGTCGGAACATGTTTCTTATGGCTATTCACCAATATCTTGCTTTTTTCTATACTAATTTCCATCCCATACGTTCTTGTTACTTTCTCCAGTCTAGAGGTAAGGTCTTGAAGTTCTGATTCTGATCCAGCTATCAGATCAATATCATTAGCAAAACGTAGGTTGCACAGAGGTCGGCCTCCAATCGATATGGTTGATTTATAATCGTAGAGAGCCTCCTGCATAATATGTTCTAGATATATATTAAAGAGCACTGGTGACAGGATACATCCTTGGCGAACTCCTTCAGTTGTTTTGAAAAATTCTCCAATGTCATTGCTTGCAAAAACAGCACTGCTTGCGTCCTTGTATAGTGCTTCAATGATATCTATAATGTTGGTATCAAAATAGAATTTTCTCATTACTTGCCATAAGCCTTCATGCCAGACTCGATCGAAGGCTTTTGTGAAATCGATGAAGTTATGGTATAAATCGTGTTGATGTTGGAGATGTTTTTCGATAAGTAATCTAATATTGAAGATTTGTTCTGAGGTACTTCTTTTTGGTCTAAAGCCAGCCTGTTCCTCTGACAAGATTTCTTCTGATTTCTGTTTTATTCTGTTCAAAAGTATCCTTAACATTACCTTACTTGGATTACTAATAAGGCTAATGGTTCTGTAGTTCTTGCACATTTTTAGATTTCCTTTCTTTGGATGCGGAATTACTAATGACTGCGTCCATTCTTTTGGCCATTTTTTTGTACTCCATATCTTCTGGCAAATTGTTGTCATGATTTTTACTATATCTGGTCCTCCATATTTCAAGAGCTCTGCTGGGATATTATCCACACCCGGTGACTTCCCTCCTTTCATCGAACATATAGCGTCTTCCACTTCTTCCCGTAGTATTGCTGCATTTCCGAGTTCCCTGTTTTCGCACTTAATGTTGTTTAATATGCCTAAGTCAGTGTCAAGTTTACAGTTATATAATTCTTTACAATATTCTGTCCACCTTCTCATTACAGCTGTTTTTTCATTGAGCAGAGCCTCATTGCTATCTTCTATGACAGTTACCCTGGGCTGTTGAGGTTTTGATAGTTTTCTTAATGTGTCAAAAGCTGCCTTGCTGTTACCTTTTATTAGCCCCGTATTAATGGACTCACATTGATCAGCTACCCATTTTTCTTTGGCCTGTTTCATTTTCTTTCTAATATTTTTGTTCACCATACTGTATTGCCATGCTGCTTCAGGAACCTCTTTCTTAACCTTTTTCATTTCCCGCCGTGTATCACATAACTTTAGGATGTCATCTGTAACCCATGGTTTGTTTATTTTCTTTCTTTTACCAAGTATTTCTGTTGCTGATTCAATGAGCACGTCTTTCATGTTCTCTGTGATTGAGTTGATATCATCCTCCAAAAAGTTGAGAGCTGCGAATTTTCCTCCAACAGTTGCCTCAAAGATTCCCGCGATTTCTGGATCTTTCAGTTTGTCTAAATTGAATCTTAACTGAGAACATCTGTTTTGATTATAGTTCTTTTTAAGTTTAAGCTTGAGCGTCATCAATACCATGTCGTGATCACTACCAATGTCGGCGCCAGGAAAAGTCCTAGTCTTGGCTTTATTAATACTGGACTTGAATCTTTTGGATACAAGAATAAAATCAATTTGGCCATGTATCTCAGTTTTTGAGGCATGCCACGTTGTTCTTCTTGATAACTTATGAGGAAATAGTGTATTTGCACTCATATATAAAAAAAAAAAAAAGAAGAGAAAAATATATAAAAGGAAATGTGGTTACCCCACATTATATTATTGAGGAAAACTATGTAAACGTACAGTGGCGTATCTGCCATAGGGACCTGAGGGGGGGTCACAGCAAGGCGGGAGTCACGAAAATTAGGGGAAATGTGCACCTGAAATGCACGCGAGGCTGACCCCATACCCACGTATGAAATTAAATAAAAGAATAAGTGATCAGATGTAAAAGGTCAGGGTGTCCTTTTGTTGCAGAGGTTTCGTTTCCTGTTGCCAGCTGGTGACAGGAAACCTGAGGAGTGACGATTACGCCAAGAAGTCTCCTACACTTTACATATGCTGTCAAAAGATAACAGCAGGAGCTTGGGTGTGTGACGTGATATCGATATTTCTGCAACTACACAAGATCTTATCTTTCAACAAGAAACCCCAGGTGATATGTTAAGGACCTGGGTACATCTGACAGTTTTGGTTTAAATAAACCTTGGTAATTCAAGTCATACTCAGGACTTTTGTGGGGTATGATGACATTACAGCCCCTCATACACAGTGACTTTCTCTCTCTTAGAAGAATAAATTTAGGCGGTGAACATTCAAACAGGAAATACATATAATAACATTGTAGTATTTGGGCAGATTGTCCACACAATTTTAGTTAATCTTTTATGTACACTATCTTGTCCTCATTTTCAAAGACCTGTCCAAACGATATGACTGGACAGGCAAAATAAATTGTACAAAAAAATTAATTTAAAGAAAAACTTAACCGCAAGTTTTATTCACTTCCTCATAGTAACTTAAAGTGTTTTTGTGTTGTGTACCATCATTTCATTTCTCCCCTAGACACTAGGTACATCATACACCATACACTAGAGCCACAAGAGTGACCGTGTGAGATCTAGGGAGGTAGCGTTAGGTTCCCTGCACATAATTCATCATCATCATCTTTTAGAGTCAGGGGCCTACATGTGCTTGACCTCACACAGTTTATGCAGACACCGACTTCATTCTTTGTTAGGATACCATCATAACCTCCGCAGCAAAATCAACTTTGCTACAGTCCAACAACTTCCCATTCAATAAGTGCTTTCTGTGCTTCTTTAGGTAACATAAGAGCTACCCCTTCACTGTGGTGTGAACTTTCGTCTTCATGTCCTGAGGACAGCACCAATTCACCTGTGATGAGTTTCTTCTTGTCTACCCCATTCCACTTTGTTTCACACATTCCCAGAACCTTGATTTTATATTCCCTCATTTCTGCTGCTACTTGTGCCACTTTCCCTTGTTTGTTTAATGTCCGAACATTCCAGGTGCCAAATCTGGAAGTTCTGGAAGAAAGAAGGTTAGTCAGTAACACAGACTCCTTTCGGCTTTCTTTGTGTTGCATCATACGCCTCCCTGCGAGAGGACCTTCCCCTGTCTTGGATGGCTGTGTTTTATTTTCTTTAATTGACTTGTCCATGTTTGTTGAAGTTTTTTGTGGTTTAAATTTTTTACAGGATGGGGTAACCAGCCCCATGCCCAACCCTCCTTAGTCGCTTTCTACGACATGCATGGCAGGGAACAGAGTTACTATTCTTTGCTCTCCTTTCGGGCCCCGGTAACACACGGGTGATTTATTTGTATTATTCATTGTAAATTAATATTGTCCATTACTCTTATCTGCAGGTCAATGTTCAGGTCAACATTCCGCCCAACTTCAGCAAGTTCAGGGCAGGTAGGGATAACAGCTTGAGTCTAAACAAGGTCAAAGGTCAAGTCTTTAAGGAACGCCTAACATGGGAGGTCAATTCGCAGGTAATCAAGTACCAAATAAATATTTTAATTTGACATAAGAATGACCTTAGATCCCCTACACAACAAAAGTATGCGATCAGAATAAAAGCCTATCTGCTTTAAAGTGTTGTTGTTTAACTAGGGATGCTGACCTTCTCACTCTTTTGCAGCCAATACCAAGTTGAAGACTCTTTGGTATTATCTTACACTGTAGATCTAGGCTTTTCCTGTGGCTTATCTACCATTCCGAAATGTGCTGAGTTGAAGTCATAAGCCCCAGTTTCTCCAGCTTGCCTTGCAAGTAAAGGACCGTCACATCTGGTCCCAAGCTAGAAGTAAGAAGCACGTGATATTCTGTGCATTCCTCGCCATCCAAGGGGGTCTCCAACAATGCAGAGCTAAAATACTGTGCTCCGGTTCTGGGCTATGCCAAGGAATTGTCACGTCATGCACAGAGCCACTTCTCAGCTCCCCCTGCCTATTACTGGGTCTATAGTGAGATCCTCCTGCACGCAGTCAATTAGGTCAATGCCAAAGAATCGTGTATAGGGCTCAAGTGACTTCTCCAAGCTTAGTGTGCAATTCTGGGTTCTCAACATGATTCACCACCGGGGAAATCCCTAGAAGTGTGTGGATGATTTCAAAAGTCAATGGGGGTGTAATTAGCATCACAGTCATAGGTTCACTTCCACATATGTAAATAGTGTTAAACATTATGTTTCTATTAAAACAAAAACAAACAATATAAAAAATATATAAAAAATAATTTAAACAAAGGCTTTTAATGCACTAAAAAGCCACAAATAATTTTTCACGGGGTTTATAGCTTGCAGTAAAAAAATGTAACATCAAATTGACAAAAAGCGTGGGGCGCTAAAGCGCTTATCATATATTTTATCCATAAGTGTCTAATGAAGTATAAAGCAGAAGTTAATTTCATGTAGAATCAGTTTTTATGTTTGCACAGCATGTCCTATTTGTGTCGTACATCTAGCCATAGCGAAAGGTAGAAGGATAGAAAACAATACGAAGAATAATACAATATATACGTAACATATACTATTCAGTATGCCAATCCTCGTGGACAGAGCCAGTTCTAGAGTTACTGGCGCCCCGGGAAAAGCTAAGCTTCTGCGCCCCTATAACAAACTTGAAACATAATATGCTAGATTTTGCGACATGAAATAAAAATAGTCAATGCTAAAAGTCATGAACACAAAAATTAATAGTTGCATGGCTTTGCTAGCGAATCATAGACGCTGCGAGGTCGCGAAAAACTGTCAGACACTGTAGGCTATATTTCCATTATACGTCACACCAGGCACCGCAGGCAAATATTGTGCGATAATTAATAGTTCAGAATTAAATTCAATATTTACTGATTGTTTTAAAAGTTTGGTTCGCTTCTCAGCAACTGCATGAACCCTTCATAATTGATGATACTGTCAACAAATAATGCCAGGCTGTTAAATTGATAAAAGCACTTGCATCGTCAAAGGCAACATCTTTATCAATTAAAATACTGCCCAGAACCTCGCATATCTACAGACGTTGGTACTTCATGTGAAGTCATCCATAAAAATATGTGAAATATTCTAATAGTTTATCGATATCTTTAAACAACTGATATCAATCAATCAATACAATTTAGCTCCCCAAGGAGCATAGACCTTCAACAAACACATGCCAAGTCTTCCTGTCCTGTGCCATCCGCTCAAGTTCTTTCCATATTTTCCTCATTATTTTCACCTCTGTATCCAGTTCTCTTCTCCATGTGTTTTTTGGTCTACCTCTGCCTCTCTTTCCCTGTGGATTCCAGAACAGGACTGCTGTGTAATGCTGTCAACAGGTTTCCTCAATGTGTGTCCTATCCATCGCCAGCGTCTTCTTCTCAACTCTTGTTCCACTGGCACTTGTCTGGTTCTTGTCATCAAATACACATTTGTGACTTTGTCATATCATTTCAGTCCTTCTATTCTACGCCAGCACCCGTTTATAAAAGTATTTTGGTTGTTGTTTTTGTTGCTCTCCGTGTCTCTGATGAAATAAAGATTTCGTTCGTTCGTGCAGAGCCATACACTAGGACTAACTTCACATTTGAGTTGAAGATTCTTATTTCGTGTTGGACTCTGGTTTCTCTTGTTCTCCATATGTTTCCCAATGCAATGAAAGCTCCTCTTGCTTTTTGTATTCTTATTTTGATATCACTGTCTGTCCCTCCAACTTTGTCTATATTACTGCCAAGATATATGTACAATTCTACATCTTTTAGTGGTGTTTCTTCAAGTTCAACTTTGTTATCATTTCTTGTATTTATTCTCATAATCTTTGTCTTTTCCTTGTGTATTTTTAGGCCCACTTGGTGTGACCTCTCATAGAGAATTTTCATTTTCTCTTGCATCTGATTATGGTTATGGGACAGAAATATCTGCAAAATCCAGATCATCAAGCTGATTAGTCAGATTCCACTGGATTCCATTTCTGTTGTGTGATGTCGATGTTTTCATAACCCAATCTATTGCTAGTAAGAAAAGAAATGGAGACAAAAGGCATCCCTGTCTCACTCCCGTTCTAATCCTAAACGGTAATGTAAGTTTTCCTTCATGAAGAACTCTGCATGCCATGTCTTCATAGGTCTTCTTTATTAAGTTAATGATCTTCATGGGAACTCCATAATGCTTTATCAATTTCCAAAGTGATTCTCTGTTTACACTGTCAAATGCCTTTTCATAGTCCACGACTCCGATGTATATCGGTGAATTCCATTCCAGACTTTGTTCAACTATTATTCTCAATGTGGCTATCTGGTCTGTACAGGATCTGTTTTGTCGAAAACCTGCTTGTTGATCTCTCAGTTGCATGTCTGTGGACTCTTTTAATCTCTCGAGGATGATTCTGTTTAATACTTTTCCTGGCACTGATAGTAACATGATTCCTCTATAATTTGTGCTTGTAAATTTCCCTTCTTATGCAACTGTCCCAGACTTTGCCAAGTAGTTTGTATAATATCTCTGTAGAGGTATCAATATCTGTTTTTATGGCCTCTGCTGGAATGCAATCTGGACCAGTTGCTTTTCCATCTTTCAGAAGCTTTATGGCTTTCTTTATTTCTTCTCTACTTGGTCGATCACAGCTGATTTGTAGCTCCTCTTCTGCTCGCTGGATGTCTGGGGGATTAGGTGGAGCTGGTCAATTGAGACGTTCCTCAAAATATTATGTCCATCTCTTCAGTTGTTCTTGTAACTGATGTACATGCATTTATTATTCTCATGAAACTTGTCACATAAACTGCTAAGTCTGCCTCTGCGTTTCTCATCAGCATAGTCGGAATATTCAAGGGGCACAATGTCTTGAGATAAGCGCTGCTTAAGAATGTTATTCACAGATTTAATACAGTTTTGCACTTAAACAACTGAACTATATTCCTTTGAATTCGTTCACTACTTGACAAATACTCCTTAAAGAATATATTTGCATATGATAGACCTCTTCGAAATGCCGGACAAATTGCACTTTCGAAAAAGAAAAAAAGCTGCCCTGACGCCCAATCTGAATGTGAAAAAGAGACATCCAGGGAAAACAGGACAGATACTCCCCCTTTTATATATATATATATATATATGAAGAGTGAGAGATAGAGAAGAAAAAGAGCTAACAAGCGAATCAGACAGATTACGTAGACCAGCAATTTAGTATTGTCTGAAGTCTGACGTTGCATCCAAGTTTCCAGTATTTGTATTATAATCAACATTGTTAGTATTTAGTGTTAACACTTTGGCCAGTCCACACGTGATCTCATGTTAATTTTCCCCTTTATATTAAGGTGGAAGTATTGCCTACCTGGAGAGCACACGCACAACTTTTGGCGAAAGAGGAATGTTACGCCATGGAGTTTGAGATACGAACGACACTTTTTAATCCCAAAGGTACGTTAAGGTGTCGATGATACAACCTGAGTAGCTCATAGAACAGTGTTTCTTAACCTTTTAGAGGTTCCGTACTCCTTCACAGCATCTTAAGAAGACCTGCACCTTTTACAGCATCTTAAGAAGCCTCGGTTCTCATTATCTTCTAACTCGCAAAATATGACAGAAAATTGAAAAAAGAGATAAAATTAATCTTTTGAGAAAATGTGACCAAGGCTCGGTATTGAATTCATGTTGTCAGCAATCTATTTTGTACTAATACATTTAAGTTCTGCGTATTATATTGCGTTTTTGATGATTCGCTTTCTAAAATAAATGGCATGTCTTGCACCCCTGATGGTAGGTCTCGCTTCCCCCAGAGGGTGCATGCAGCCTTAGTTAAGAAGCACTGTCATAGAGGTCTCTGGGGAGATGAAGCAAAAATATGACTGCTTCTCCCTCAGGCATGCTATACAAGGTGACCAGTGTGAGCATGTGCACGGGACTGGCAACCTAATCATATAAAATAACTTGCTACAAAAACATCTGCTACAAGAGCACATGCATGTCTATGGAAGCTTCCTGCAAGGAAACCAGTGGCGGTGGTAACTTCATACTCCATTTTGGTTCAGTAAGGAAAATGAAATAAAGTCAACAGCAGATTTGATAAATTGTACTCTCCACATGTAAGCCTACCTTGCCGTGGTTGGAGAGCTTGAGCGCCTCAATGATCCCGGGAGCTATGCCGGCGGGAGTTTTACTCCTGGCAGGGTCACCCAAGCCGGACAGGTCCTGGGTGAGGGGCCAGACTAAATGGGCTGAGGAGTGGGTGGAACCCTATAGGTGTAGATGCAGAACCCACCGGCGAGTGGTACATGCTCTGGTCTGCACCAATCCACCCCCACTTCATGGGTTAAATGCTTTCTTGCCTCATTCTTCACTGTTTGTCGTCTATCACGCCCATGGCGACCGTTGCCTCAATTGGCTGTGTGTGGTGTACCCGGAAACGGGGCCTCCCAGTACTGAGGCAAAGTTAAGTCCCCGATGTCACTTATCGGTGCAGAATTGAGAGAGATGGCTGAGCATCACAATCCCTCCTGTGTTGCAGCATGATGAGAACCCAGCATTGCACACTGAGCTTGGGGAGATCACTTGGGCACCAGACTTAATACTGGCTCTTGACTGGATGGCCGCATGCAGGAGATTTCTACAATGGAGGGTTGGCAGGTGGTGGGTATCGGGAAGTGGCTCTGTGCAGGACGTGAGGATTCCTTGGGAGAGCCCAGAACCAGAGCACAGCATTGTGCAAGCTCTGCATAGTTGGAGAGCCCCCTGGATGACGGGGAATGCACAGTGTGCTACCCCACCTATCCCCAACTGCTAACTTAGAACCAGAAGTGGGGTCCTCTGTATGCGTGCCAGGCCAGGATAAAATGCCTGGGAAAGAGACTGGAGCTCAGAACTCCCTAACTCAAAGTTGCAGGATGGCAGAAAAGCCACGGGAAAGACAGGGCTATTTTGAAGATAACGCAACCATATTTTCACCATACGAGCTCAGACGCCGCCTCGGTAAACAAGGTCCGCGCAGAGCAGTGACACCCCCAGGCTGCTTGCGAATAGTCTACTACTGGGAACATAAACAGATTAGGGATGAGCCCACTCTCCCGTTGAACAGGTGCTAAAGTCGTAGATACTGGGCCAGAAGGCGCACCGGAAACCACAGTATCATGCAACTCGCTTTTTTTTTTCTATGGAGAGTACACCGTCAAATAAATCTCGTTCTGGTGCTCGCCCTGTGGAGCTCCACCAGGCAGGTGCAGTGCCGGGCTCTGAGCCTCGACAGAGCCCACCCTCAGCTACTGGAGGACCCTCTAGACCGTCTTGTGGAGTCAACAGACGGCGGAGGAGAACTACTGACCAAAACAAAACAGAAAAAGAGAAACCCAGAGTGCCACTTGTCATGATGCACTGGAATGCAGAGGGAGTGAACAGCAAGCAGGCTGGATACAGCAAAAAGACAGAGCTGGAAAACATCTTGTATGAGAAGCAAGTCAGTGTTTGCTGTATCCAAGAGACTCACTTGAAAGCAGATCAAACCTTTAAAATAAGGGGATATCAATGCTTCAGATCCGACAGACAAGATAGACGAAAAGGAGGAGTACTTACTCTTGTAAGGAATAACATTCCTGCACACGAAAGGAAAACCTTCATGGATGGAGCAGAATATCAGCTGCTGCAGATAAAGGTAGACAAGATGGAAATAGAACTCCTGAACTATTACTGTCCGAACAACAAACCCCTGAGTCTCAGCTCTATACAGGTACCAGCCACCAACTTTATAGCAGTTGGAGACTTTAATAGCCACTCCCAGAGCTGGGGCTATAACCATCTGGATCACAGAGGTGAAGAGGTTGAAACTTGGCAAGATGATCACTCCCTAATCCTAGTCAATAATGCCACAGATACTCCTACCTTCTACTCCAGAGGATGGCACACAACCTCAACACCAGATCTTGCCTTCTCCACACCAGATATAGCTGGATCTATTAGTAGAGAAGTAGGAGACCAACTAGGGGGAAGCGACCATCGCCCAATCTTTCTTACTGTCCAGAGTGCAACTCTCAGTACAGGCCCAGCCATTACAAGATGGAACTACAAAAAAGCCAACTGGGGTTTATTCAGGCATCAGGTGAACACGCTGCTGTCTACCCTCAAGGTACAGAACAGAGACATTAATGAAGTGGTAAAAGACTTCAACAGATGCATACTACAAGCTGCAAAAGAAACCATTCCCAAAGGATGCCGGCGTAACTACATACCATACTGGTCCAGCACACTCCAAGAACGTCAGGAAGCTATGGACAAGGCTAGAAAGGACGCAGAGTCTCAGCCTTCACTTGAAACTCACAACAAATGGAAAAAGGCTGTAGCAGAGTTTCAGAGAACAAAGCTAGAAGAAAAGCGGAAAAGCTGGAGAACTAAAACGGCATCGCTGAACCTTGAGAAAGACGGCAGGAAACTTTGGAGATTAGTCAAGTCTCTAAATGAAGAGCATTCCTCACCAAGGCAGACTATCACATTGGATGAAGGTGGCAAACTTTTCAGAGGAAAACAAGCTGCAGACTTGTTTGCTAGAAGATACAGTTCAGAAAGCAACTTACCCATTAACATAGACCATCAGAGAGAGATAAGAAAAGAAATACTGGCAACCATGGGACAGACAGATACTCCTGCCCCAATGAGGGAACCCATCACACTAGGAGAACTACAGAAGGCTATTTCCAAGCTTAAGTTTCAAAAGTCACCCGGCCCAGACAAAATCAGCAACGAAATGCTAGTAAATCTGAGCTCAGCAGCAAAGACAAAACTGCTTGAGATATTCAACCACAGCTGGTTGAAAGGAACGGTACCCCAAGTATGGAGAGAAGCCATCACAATACCCATACTAAAGAAAGGGAAATGTAAGACCGAGGCTGCAAGTTACCGGCCAATCAGTCTCACAAGCTGTGTTGGGAAGACTATGGAGCGAATAGTCAACCACAGATTGAAATGGTATTTAGAGTCTGAGCAGATCCTGGTGCCGGAACAAGCTGGATTTAGAGAATGCTACAGTATAGAAGACCAAGTTACTTACTTGTCTCAAGCAATAGAAGATGCCTTCCAGGAGAAGAAAAAGGTCCTAACGATCTGGGTCGACTTCAAGCAGGCCTTTGACAAGGTGTGGAAAGATGGCCTCATTGCAAAACTTAGGAGAAGTGGAATCCAAGGCAACATGATGAAATGGATCCAGTCATACTTGCATAACAGGAGAACTAGAGTCACTCTTGACGGTCTGCAGAGCAGAAAAAGTGTTGCTCCATCAGGGGGTACCTCAAGGAGGAGTAATTTCCCCAACACTCTTCCTTGTTTACATCAATGACCTGGTGAAAGATCTCCCTGCAGGAGTTAAAGCTGCCTTATATGCAGATGACCTAGTACTCTGGTGCGCTGATGAAAATGTCACCACAGCAAATTATAGAATGCAGCGGGCAGCAGACATGCTAGTGTCATGGGCAGAGAAATGGCTTATCACAATAAACACAGACAAAACCTCCACAACACTGTTCTCCCTCGCCCCCAAGGACAAATCAGCTAACATACACCTAGGGACAACCGTGATCAAGGAAGAAAGCTACCCCACCTATCTTGGGGTGACATTTGACCAAAGGCTTACATGGAATAAGCATATTGAAAATGCAGAAGGAAAGGCCCGAAGACGACTAGGCATACTCAGAAAATTAGCAGGTACCAACTGGGGAGCAAATGAACGAAATCTAAAGAAGATTTATAATGGAGTAATAAGACCACACTTAGAGTTTAGCTCAGCAGCATGGTCATCAGCTGCTAACTCACATCTGCAGTCTTTGGACAAGGTGCAAAATCAAGCTCTCAGGCTCATTACAGGAGCCATGAAAACTACACCAATAACAGAGATGCAGAAGGTTGCTGGATTACAGACATTGTCCCATAGAAGAGACACAAAAACCATGATCCAGATGGAAAAGTACAACAGTATGCCAATGCACCCAATGAAGGCAAGACTAGATGATCTGGCATTGGGACGTCTAAAGCGTAGCAGCTTTGTGCATCGGGGGAAAAGACTTATAAGACAGCATCAAGAAGACCTATCCATGAAGACAACACCACTGAAGCCCACCCTATACCCTGTACCATGGGAGCAGGCCAGCAGTGCCCTCCAAATTAATACAACAGTCAGTGGTCTCACAAGTGGATGTGAGTATAATGATCTGCAAAAACGAACTGCTACATTGAGTATGATCCAAGAAAGCTATCCCGATCAATCATGGATACATGCCTATACAGATGGATCAGCAACTAATGCTGTTAGGAATGGAGGTGCCGGTATCTTTATCTCATATCCTGACAACCACTATGAGACTAGGCACATTCCCACTGGTAAATTCTGTTCCAACTATACAGCTGAGGTTCAAGCTCTAGAGCAAGCTGCAAATATGATTTATAACACCAACTCTGACTGCCACCAGGTAGTCATCCTCACAGATGCACTGTCTGTCCTGCAAGCTCTCAAGGGTGGTAAACTCCCGCATCTGAGAAATGAACTAAACAAGGTAGCTGCCAAAAAGAGAACCATACTTCAGTGGGTACCATCTCATTGTGGTGTACCCGGAAATGAAAAGGCAGATAAACTTGCAAAAAAGGGAGGAGAATGTGAACAAGAAGATAATGAAGTCACATACTTTGAGAAAAAGAGAGCTATCCAGACTATCAGAAGAGAACAGAACCAACCCAAAGACGACTATCACACTCTCGACCGGCAGGGACAGACAACTATTTTTCGACTCAGGACAGGGCATAACAAACTGAATAAACACATGCACAAGCTACGATTGTCTGCTTCACCACTGTGCACATGTGGATTAAACGAACAAACTGCTGAGCATGTTCTACAGGACTGTCCTCTGTATGACCAGTTAAGAAAGATATACTGGCCCAATGACTCAACACTGAACTCAAAGCTATATGGAGTTAAAGAGGAACTTCAAACAACAGTCGAATTCATCATGAGAACTCGTCTGACGGTGTAATCATCAAAGATGCGATCGCAAGAAGAAGAAGAAGAAGATAAATTGTACTGGAGAAAGGAAGTTGTGGAAAGACATAATCTCCTACGCCACTAGGCATGGTACTTGAAGAAGAAGAAGGGAAATGACGAAACGTCAAGGCAAAGAACAAAACAGGCGTAAAAAAAAACTTCTTCTTCTTCGTACGCTTTCAGACTTCAACTTGAATACGTTAAAAGAAACCAGTGGTCATCCTTGGGTTGTCGGTATCTCCATAGAGTTTATCTAGGAATGGTACTGGTAACGGCCGTGTGTGCTTTCTCTGTTCTTCATATGTTGGGCACTTTGACAGCAGATACTCAGCTGTCAGTTTATAGGTACCATAGCTACACTCATCGGTAGTTCCTATTTTTAGCTTGTTGAACAGATAATATCTAAATCTGTTGTGGAACGTGCGGAGTCTGAAGATGACCACTTGTTCATTTCTATTAAGCTGGTAATATGTATCGATCTTCTTGTGGCCTGGATGCTCTCTTTCCTACTTGTTTCTGTATCTGCTTCTGATAAAACGCTTGGCCTCTTCATACGTTATGCTTGTACCAGGCTGATGTAACCTTCCACCTTCCTTCGCCAATCTGTCAGCCTCCTCGTTGCCAGGGATGTTACAAAATTGATGGTTTCCACTGCATCACAACTTTATGGAATCGCTGACCTAGTTTGTAGGGTACTGCTCTTATGTATCTTTGGTCTGCATGTTTGACGCCTCAGCCCTGTAACTACTGATAGCGCATCTGTGAAGAAAGCTACATGTCTCTCATTGCTTTCCTCTGCCATTAGGACGTCTGCTGCAGTTTTCAAGATCTCTGCCTCTGCTCTGAAGTTACTCAAAAATGTTCCTGTTGCCGTTGACAAGTTTTTTTGTGTACCATTGCTTCAACTCTGAAAAATTCCTCCACCGCCATTCCCTGTTGCATTAGTTAATGAGGCGTCTGTGTTTGCATAGATCCAGGTGTGGCTTGAATCAATGTTTCTATATGTGTTTTATAGTTATGACTCTTCTTTCTATTACCGTCAGGCAGTTCTATCTTTTAATACCAGGAATGTTTCCTATCATTGCAGGGAATCGCTTGTGTTGATGTGGCATTTAATGTGTCTGCTCTCATCTTTGTTTTTGTTAATTCTTTAAAGTTGCTTTGCTTCAGTTTTCCCCTTCCAATATCATTTACTTTCTTGCACAGAAAAGGAACACGAATAGCAACAGTATGCAAATATAATATTTTCTATGTAGATAAATCGGTAGATGTAGCATATTCTGAGTAAAGAAATGGATAGAGATAGCCTATTCTTTATAGAGAAATAGATCGCTATATTCAAACTGTATTCGAAAAATGGATCGATAAAGTATACTCTATATAGATAAATAGATAGATGGAGCATTCTATGTAGTTAACTGATTCAGTACGTAATTATTTTCAGCTCTGGACGAATTATTTTTAAGCCCCAAAAATTTACACAAACATAATTTACGTTTACTGACAATGTGTGTCTAATCATGAGTTAAGTATAACATATTATATATCAAATTAAAGTACATTGGATGAACAATATAAATCCATATGCATTTCTAGCTAATTTTATGTTATGTTTATGTTATACCAGATAACATATACATGGAAAAAAAGATAACTTGAAATTTTGAACAAAAATCTTCGACTTACGTAAGGCTTGTGACATAAATTGTTATCACAATACAGTTTCACTGCTCTCTTTGTGCAGGTAATTCATTTAGAAACACAGAAAAAGTAAGAAAGTTATGGTTGATCACACAGTTTGTTCACTGTTCACATATTAGTAACATATCCTGTGTGTTTCCGGCCATTATTGCGATACGACAAAACACGATTAAAGATGAAGATAAATGTAAAAAATTCCCTTAAAACGCAAATAAAAGACGTTGAAGCTTGTTGAAATTTGCCCAGTTTTGTGTTTACTTCCGTTCGAGATAAATTCCGGGCAGTATAAAATATCAGAATGGAAAGAAACAAGGAAATAAATCAGCATCTTTTAAAAGAACTTGCGGATACAGCGGTCGGCCATTGCGTCTTTTAAAAGATCTTGCGTAGGGAATCAGTTAAATATAGCATATTCTACGTATAGAAATAAGATATAACAAATTCTATGTACAGAAGCAGACATATATAGCATATTCTTTGTAGAGAAGTACATATGTATTGCATATTCTATGTAGAGAAGAACCCAGTATTGTTAGACAGGAATTGGACTAAACTGACAAGATAAATGGAATGAGGAAAAGCCGCTAGCAACGTGACAGCATACTCTGGACACAGGACTTGATGCACTAAGAACGAACCACGGAAGGTACAGCTCAGGAACTGTGTAGAGGCCCCATTGTTCCACTTACTCTAGCAATATATTTAAAAAAGTAAGGGTAGTCCCATAGCAAATACTGGCATAGGGGAGTGAAGTGTTCAAGACTTCACTATACTAGGTCCAGCTTTATGAGGTGGACGTGACCAGTTCCTTTCATCGTTGCCTTTGTCTTCTCTAACTCAAGAGCAAAGTCAGGTACCCATTTACAGTTGGGTAGACTGGAGTGATGCTACCAGGTTCTGAACCAGGAACCTGGTAACTTTGTAGCGATAGGAAAGCATTCTAACCATTCTGTCAGTCGGACGCTCTCTAACATCATCAGGCTCATAAATCACATATATATACAATCCCAGCTTTTTCTGTCAGAAGCCTTCATAACGCTAAGGGATGCAAGAAGTTATTTTGGTTGAAAGTTAGACATTAATTGTATTGTTTCCCTTATATTTTGGTTTTTTAATACCCTCCAGATAATTATAACACTTACCAAAGAAGAATGCGCAAAGGACGGTGTGCATACGCCACTAACATCTCTCTGTGAAAAGCATGCATGTTCATACTTGTGACAGACGAACTCAGCCGACCCTGAATGACCCTGAAGTGTTGGATGATATAGTACGACCTTCGTAGCGACCCTTGGATAACATCAGTGCCCCCGAATATTGTAACCTTTCGTCAAACGGGATTTTTTTTCACCTGGACTCATTAGCTATGCAACCGTTCCACACGTTTGCTGATTAATATGTGGACAGTTTATCTGCCGTTCATTCTGGTCATCGCATTGATTTAAGGAGAGATTAAATCACGCCCATGGACATCTCTTGAGCAATCATATGCAGTATTTTCATTAACTTGCCCAGAGGGGCGGCGCCAGAATCAAACAGATAGTAGCGACCACGATCAAAGACACAGACTGGGGGATTTCAGGAAAGACTAGCGCCAGGATCAAAGACAGTAGTGGTCCCTGAAACGAGCGACGCAAGTTTCTTGCCGGTATTTCGCATCTCCGTGCCAAACGCAGAACCGATCGCAGTGAAAGCGAACGGGGAAAGCCGGAACGGACGCAGCGAACGGCGATACAGAAATCCAGGGGCGGCATCTCTCTTTAGTCTGGCGGTCAGAACCCCCAAAGTGTCCTGAGATCTAAAAAGGTGTCAATTTTCTCATGTCCCACTCATCTTACATCTTACAATTAAGTTAGATATATACAGACCACGTAGAAATACACTTTATCACTCGTTGGTCAGACCTTTACAGAAGCACTAGCTATATTTGAAATCCTGCTAGATTATCCCCTGGATTTTTATATATATTTGCAGTGAATTCTATTTCTGTGCAAAACGATAATATATATATATTGTATAAAGTGATCAGTGGTCTAGTTCATTCATTCTATTTCACTGGATTTTGTGTTAATTTAAATCTATTAAATTAAACCATCTCAATAGTTCCAGTTGTAAATGTAATGATATATCTGCTATATTATTTCCAACAAAGATAATAGAGGCTGAAATGCTTTAATTAACTTTTAAAGTCGCGAAGGAATTTATAATTAATAAATTTATTTAAGTCCTATATTTATAGATGTGTGTTTTAACCATTAGAACTCGCGCAGTGTTTTATTAGATACATAATTAAATACGCGAATATATATATATATATATTTATAAATAGTCTTAACGGGAAATTCATCGCGCTTTAGAATGTTATTTGATTTTCGGTATATTACATGTCTTTTTTCTTTCATACAGAGTGATCGTAACCTTTGCGATCCCAGCAATAAAGAAATCATCTTAAAAACTTCCAGACATATTGATGAAACATTTTTTAAATTTAATCTTGTGGCGGTTCAATGCTACCTAGCTATCATAATTACATGAAAGAAAGCCTACCCAAGACTATTTAAAGAACAATCATCATATTAAAATTACAAATCTGTAAGATAAACTGGAAGTTGAACAATGCCAGTAGCGATACTTGATTTACTGCCCTACTGTGAGAGAGTACATATTTTCCTGAACTGTGACGGCTTAAGTTTTTCCTCACTGGATTACTAAACTTTTCCGGTCAGTTACTATAATCACACATTGAAGGAATTTTACCATAGCGGAAGATTAAAGAGACCACTTCATTTTCACCCCTGTGTCGAACTGTGTCAGTGCCATCCCATAGACTCCTTTTTATATAATAAAACACAATAACTCTTAGGCTTCAAGTCCGGTGATAAGTGAGAATAGTTGCTATCAGCAAACCTCGCAACATCTGGGGCGGGACACGGAAGTACCAGACCTTTTCATGTATCAAGAGTGTAATTGCTGTTTATATAATTCTATTGGATTGTCTGATGCTGTAATCGATAAGTGTGTGAATATATGAGTGTGGATCCTCACGCGCGTGTATGAATGACAGGAAATTTAATCTTTTTTTGTAACCATTTTGTTAACTTGCTTACCTGGTAATATAATTTTCTGTATACCCTGCATTGTTCCTTTAAGTGGGATAGTTGATAATTTGTTAACTCTGTTTAAAACCCCCTCCTTTTCATTTGCTTAGTAAAGGGAAGAACAATTGGGAAGAACAGGATTCTTTCTACCACCCATACCTAATTTTGAAACACCTCTTTCAGAGTAATTAACTTCACTGTTAGGTTAACGTACCTATGTTCCTGATAACTATCTATCTTTGGACTGGGTTTATCTTTGTCTAATAAGCAGGACGGGCTTAGTCGATACCAATCTTCTTCACCCCCTCCCTACCTTGTTATTTGCATTTTTCTGTACTTATGATAATTTTTTGCTGTAAACACATGATTATTGTAGTGATTGTTTTTTTTAACTTTAATAAACAACATAAATGTAGTAAAATCTGCGAGAATAATCGCTCATTTCAGTAGGATTTTAGTCATAAAAGGATAATAAATACAACAGCCCTATTGTGTCTGACGGTGATGCTCTCACACTCCAGCATAGCGCTGAATTTTGTGCCATGGAACGGCTTAGAACCGATTTCCCCGTTTAAACCTACTCGCGTTCCTTGTGACGTACATTTTTAACATTTTGCCCGATTTGATAGAGACTGTGGCAAGACTTAATATTAACGCTTTGGCGGAAGTGTGCCGCCAAATACTGTCTGAATTAACGTAGCAATTTGACTTTAACGCTGGTAATCGGTAGTAATCCTTACAAATTTGGTAGCGTAACACGAAAAAATACAAATTATTAACGCCAATTCTAAACCTGCCGCGCAGAACCCCGCTTCGCTGACACAGTCTGCCATGCATATATATACGTTGTGGAAAAGCCAGCCAAAGCAAAACACGCAGACAATTTTATTTTCATCCTCGCGGTAGCATTTCTGACGTAACTGAAACAAGTTAGTTATTTGAAAAATACATGCTAGCGAGATGAAGGAGAGGAAAGATGGCGGTCTTGTGCAAAATTTTATTTGACGATTGACTGTGACAAAAATTGAAAATTTAAACCATTATGAAACTGCCCATAAAAATTATATGGTAGTATAACGTAGAGTTTACTGAGCAAGAATGTACTTTAAATAATATGATAGTCCCAGTATTAGATAAGTTATTGAGAAAATACTAATATCTACGGACGCTCGACCAGACAGACTGTCGTTCCTGCTTTGTTTTTTTAACGTTAATGGGGACGCGAGTTTGAAAAAGAGGCAGGGAGGTACATTCAAATTCGCTTGGGTGAAAAGAGTATGAACGGGAAAGGGGAGCAGTAGGAAAAATGTAATCCTAAACGAAACATCTTTTTGTATTGGGCATAACTAAAGCAGACTGGCCAATCGACTACCAGACGCAGCAATTGTTTGCAATTATTTTGTTTTTTCATAAAAACTGCATTTGGATTCAAGTAGTCGCACGTTTTTGATTGGCCAGTGCTAGTAAATATTAGCAAAAGGCTTTGATTATTCATTGCCAGTCAAACTAAAATTTTCATTCAGATACGCTGAGAAACAGCTGTGTTAACTTTAAACTTAAATAAATAATAAATTCACAGTCTGTGCAGTTCGGAGGAAGCTGAGGCCATTTCTTCTAAAGTCAGCGTCATTTGTTTATATTTTCTTGAATTGTGGTAAGGATGCTTTATGAATTAATATGTTTATTCCAACTACCAAAGTTAGATACTGCTATGGGGGAAAGTGAAGGACATGCCGGGAGCAGACATCGTTGAGTCCTCACTTTGAAATGTATCTAACTGGTGTATGTTGTCATGATTATGTTGTCATATTATTATATTAGAATATATTAGTAAGCCTCGGTGTTCAATGAACACTGTCTACATGCCTGAAGCAATTATATTTGAAAAGAAAAGAAGAGAAGATCATATCAAAGGAAATGTGGTTACTCCACATTATTGTATTGAGGAAAAGTATGTAAACGTACAGTGGCGTATCTGCCTTATGGATCTGAGGTGTGGTCACAGCAAGGTGGGAGTCAAGTAACATTCGGGGCGAGTGCACCTGAAATGCACGCGAGGCTGACCCCATACCCACGTATGAAATTAAGTGTTAGAATAAGTGATCAGATGTAAAAGGCCAGGGTGTCCTTTTGTTGCAGAGGCTCTATTTCCTGTTGCCAGCTGGTGACAGGAAACCTGCTGAGTACGAATAACACCATCCAGTCTCCAACCAGTCGTTTATGTTGTCAAAGATAACAGTAGGAGCTTTGGCAGGTGGTAAAATTGAGACTTTCTGCAACGACACATTGTAATATATTTCAACAAGGAATCCCAGGTGATGTGTTAAACATCTGGGCATAACTGACATTTTCTGGTAATAAACACTAGTATTGCGAAACAATACTCAGGACGTTTATGGGGGCAGGATGAAACTACAGCCCTCATATACAGTGACTCTCCCTTTAGATGAATAAAGTGAAATCTATGAATATTTCCTACAGGAAAGACATATATAAATATATATTAACTTTTTAGTTATTGGGCAAATTGCCCCAAAATTTTAATTGTTCTTTTCTGTAAACTATCTTGTCCTCATTTTCAAAGACCTGTCCAAACGATTTGGCTGGACAGGCAAAATAAAGTGTATAGAAAAAATGTATTTCAAAGAAAAACTTAACTACTAGTTTTATTCTCTTCTTTATAGAAACTTAAAGTGTTTTACTGTTGTGTACCATCATTACATTTCTTCCCTAGACACTAGGTACACCATACACTAGAGCCAGAATAGTGACCGTGTGAGATCTAGGGAGGTAGCGTTAGGTTCCCTGCACATAATTCATCATCATCATTTATAGAGTCAGGGGCCTACATGTGCTTGACCTCACACGGTTAATGCAGACACCGTTTTCATTCTTTTAGGATACCATCATAACCTCCCCAGCAAAATCAAACTTTGCTACAATAAACTTAATTGTTACTGTGTTGGAATACCCAAAGCCCAAAATTTCCCCTATTTGTTTAATATAGTTGTATCCACGTCGTCTGTGTGTTTGAAGCACCAAATCGGTGTGAGAGCAGGTGTGTGTCTAGAAACTGGCAAATAATTGTTTGACCAGGAGAGCCTGAAGAGTAGATTGAGAGAAACGATTTGTCGTAAATAAGTCTGTCTTTACTCTCCTCCAGCACTCTGTGAAGCAACTATTTACTCTCTACATTTCTATCACTGAGCGTTTCACCATCATTCTACACTCTAAACCGGACCACTATTTCTAAGACTCTTTCTCTCTAAATAAATTTACGACAATTATTTGGTTCCCTTATATCGGTGTATTTTTTCATTTAAAAAAGTACTTAAACTTTCTTCTGGCGTGTTACGAGAAGAAGAATGCTATTATATATTGTGACAACAGGAACAGGGGAAGAAAAGGAGACTGGGCACGATCGATAGAAGGCACTGAACAGTTTGATTATACTGTATGGAAAGAAGTCAACAACAAAACAGATAAACAGTACATGAACTGGAGACAGGAAGATGGGGAGATCCAAGTCAACAACACAACTGATAAACAGTACATGAACTGGAGACATGAAGATGGGGAGATCCAAGTCAACAACACAACTGATAAACAGTACATGAACTGGAAACAGGAAGATGCGGAGATCCAAGTCAACAACACAACTGATAAACAGTACATGAACTGGAGACATGAAGATGGGGAGATCCAAGTCAACAACACAACTGATAAACAGTACATGAACTGGAGACAGGAAGATGCGGAGATCCATGATTTAAGTCGTACATCGCATTGTCTCGATCAAGAAATCACAACAATGTAAAAGTACAGATTAAAACAACAGAAAATCAAGATGCTCTTCTGTTAAAATTATAGGTCAACAGGTTTAATAATCACTTAGAGTTAACAATATTTTCTTAATCGAACAATTTTCTCTCGCGGATAGATGTATTTTGTACGTCGCATTGTCTCGATAAAGAAATTGCAACAATGCAAAAGTATAAATTAAAACGGCAGAAAATCTACGGTAGGAACTCTGCTGATAGACAATCGGGTATTCACATCTAACAAGTATTTCAATCAATCAATACCCTTTATCTTTCCGAGAAGCATAGGCCTTCAACAAACACATGCCAAGTCCTCCTGTCCCGTGCTATCCGCTCAAGTTCTTTCCATGTCCTCATCTTTTTCACCTCTGTTTCCAGTTCTCTTCTCCATGTGTTTTTTGGTCTACCTCTGCCTCTCAATTTCCCTGTGGATTCCAGAACAAGGACTGCCTTGTAATGCTATCAACAGGTCTCCTCAATGTGTGTCCTATCCATCGCCAGCGTCTTCTTCTCAACTCTTGTTCCACTGGCACTTGTCTGGTTCTTGTCATCAATTCCACATTTGTGACTTTGTCATACCATTTCAGTCCTTCTATTCTACGTAAGCACCCGTTTATAAAAGTCTGTAGATTTGTGGTTGTAGTTTTTCTTGCTCTCCATGTCTCAGAGCCATACAATAGGACTGACATGACATTTGAGTTGAAGATTCTTATTTTCGAGAAAAAACAAGTATTTGAATACGTAAAATTGCCGTTAGGTATTGGTGCTTTTGAATTTAATTCCCGTCTCATGACGGGCTTTTACACTAGTCTAATAATAATGTGGTAAATGTGTGGTAAAGTGGGATGATATAAATATTTATAGGGACTTAGTGTACTGACTGAGATCAGCTGTGAAGGTATCTGTATCTAATATGTGTAGTGTTTTACAGATAACCTTACTTACTGCCACATATTTATATCTCAGTCAGAATTATTCTGGAATATTGTGTTGGCAACGTTATATGTCTAGGGTTATGCAAATGATGAAGTGTAAGTCACCACAACAACAAACAGATAAACAATTTAATTATTCCACCATACTTGACAATACTGTGACACTCACAAACAGTCAACACTCTAGAAGACTATCTTAAAAGATTCAATGATAAATTTCAGATATATACAGATGTATTGATTTTTTCGACAATAGTGATCCTGATTCCACTACACAGTGAACCAGGCAATATTATAACATGTAATTACAAATATTATGTACACAGATATAAATGTGGGCTTTGCATTGACATACAATATTAGTAATCTATGTGTGTGAGTTGTGATGTGGAAATATGAGGTAATACTGGTTTTGTTCTTCAAGATAGATTCTTATTAGACATCATGACTGCATGTGCTTGTGTATGTTTGGAACTAGTATTGGAGATGGTCTCAGTTCCGAACATTAAAACAATTAATTGCCCCTCTTTAATTAAGTTAGTGTCATTTACGAGGGGTACATAGTGTTGAGCTCTTTTGGCCACAGTGGGCTTAACTTTCGTGATGGCGGCAGGCAAGGACTCCTCTGCTCGACTATTCACTGTTTCTGAAGACACCTCACTGGTTACTATAGGGACCCAAAAGTATGCTGTCAGCCTCTGGATTCAGCAAACGCTCAGACCAGGTGCGGCTTCAATACTAGGACCACAGTCCCTGAAACAAGAAGGATGTACCTCCTACTTCAGAACCAATTTATACTATCTGGCTAGACTGAGCACAATACATCACAAACACAGAGTTCAGAGCTTTAGTTTAACTGCTATCTTCTTCTGAAGCAGCTTACTCCAGTATTAACCTCCCTAACGGTTACTACGCCTCTGCACTTTCAGCTATAAGTCCTTCCATGTCATAAGGTAGGTGTCAGTGTACTATGTGGTAATTCCATGTAGTTTGACTTTTCTCCGACACCTTCTGTTCAGGTTGGAGCAATATATATATATGAGCTGGCTTCAACGCACTGTTGCTTTATCAAGCTTATTTGAACTAGTGGTCTCGAACTAACGCTATCAATTAACTATATTAACAGACCTAACCAATCAGGCCATTTCTACCCCATCGTTTGAAAAAAAGTACTCTTACTTCCGTCTCCCTTGACAACAAAAGATAGCATTTATAGTCCGACTAATCGTGTTTAGCCTTACATATCATTCCATCCAATCAATTCAAATGTAACTTGTGGCCTATTTCCGTACAATGGTGGTTTAAAATTCTGCCACTGAGCGACTCCGAGTTTTTAGGTTGTCTGACACCCTCATTATTTTCTTTTGCCTATAATTTATTAATTCCTGGACTATTTGCGTAACACTTAACATATTCTGTGTCAGCAAGCCCTAAGGAATCCAAATATCTCAATCTAAGGGAGCTAGGTGGCTGCGTTCAAAATGTGCATTTTCTACCACCTCCTGTTCACTTCAATCCCCATGTGGTGTCTGGGTACTGTCATGTTTTCAAACGTAAATCCATCTAATGTCATCTTTCCTAATAAGCGTTTTCCAGGTTTTTTAAAACCTAACTCTGGGAAGGGTAGTGTTTTTATCACTGTCCGTCTGAAAAAAAGTTATTGCATGTGGCCTTACACGCGTGATAGTAGTAATTGTATATCGCGTTACGCTTGTTGGGGGTGGCATTAATAGCGAGACGCGTGTTTAGTGTTGCATGCGTTCCTGATTTTCAGCCCTCCCTTCTTTCCATCCTACATCCATCTGTCCATTCGTAGTGTAATTAATTTAGGTCATACGCAGTGTGCCTCTCAATGTTTTTTCTTAGAAATGCAATACCCGTTTTAATGTGTTGTGGAAACGCTTGTATTATGCAGTGGCTTATATTTAACGTGGAAACGTTACAATTTGCAGACGAAGCATAAAACAAAGGGGATTTCGAGTACTGTCATTGTGACAGCACTGTTCTTTACCATTCTTCTTCCTTTTATAGAATTTATTTGTTAGGCTTTACATTTACTTTTTAATTTATATATGTGGATTAGAATATTTCACGACACCTCCCCTCTTAAAACAGACATCTTATGTCAGTCCTTTATTCTATATACACATAGATAAATGTAAGTCAACTTGACTTTACTCTGCTGTTGTTCTATCATGGTTTTATGTAGTTGGGTCCATTCAGAGTAGGCACTGCTCATGAAATCTGCCTCAGACCTCTACAACCAATAATATAGTTCGGTTATGTTACTGAACAGCCGCAAGTGTGACTGCTTGTCTTAATGCTGCTTCGCAACCCGTATTCACCATTTCTCTTCTCTGAGTCTGCTCAATGACATGTCCAGAGAACATTAGATTTTCCCCAAAATGTACGTTATGAGGAGATAACATATACCTGGTGATAGCAGAGTTTTCATAGGGGATCCCATAATCTTCTTATTAGCCTGTATGAAACATTCGGAATATCCTCAATCAAAGAGGCAACTCAGGGATTCATTACGTTCCTCCGAAATGTTTACATCCAACAATTTTGTCTGATCTCAGGTTTTACTGGAATCTGATAGTATCCTTTACTCAGATCCACCCTTGAGAAATATTTAGCTTTATTTAGCCTGGCAAACAACTGATTTGTATCCGGCAATGGATCCACCTGTCCTTCTGTAATAGCATTCAGTCTCCTGTAATCTATACAGAGTCTATGTTCTCCAGAGGGTTTCCTTAAAAGTACAACACTGGAACTATACGAAGATTCACTGTGTGAAATAATTCCTTCCTTCAACAAATAGTCTATCTCTTCCTTCAAAGCTTTCTCCTTAGCAAAAGGAATCGAATAAGGCTTCATACAGACAGGTGTGGGGTCTATCAGTTTCATATCATATTCCAATAAGTTTGTATGCCCCGGTCGATCTGTTAACACCTCTGTATGATTATCTAGAACCTGTTGCACTCTCTCCTTCTGATTTTTCGTTAAATGCGTACTGATTTTCACCTGTGCCGCTGTCTCACAGGGGTGTAATGGATATTCAAATGATGAAAGTGGTTCCTTCTTCATCTCCATTGCAATGGACAAGGTTAGCAAGTGTGTCTCTTCCTGATGTTCTCTTTCCAAATATTTCTTCAGGAGATTCACATGATAGATTTTTTCTTTCCCCTTCTTATCTATCTTATAATTGGTTCTAGACACCTTCTCTAGAACTGTATATGGACCTTGCCATCCAATTTGTAACTTATTCTGATTTCCGGGTAAAAGAAGCAGTACCTTCTCTCCCACAGCCAAATCTCTGTCTTTTGCCTTCCTGTTATAATAAGCAGCATGTTTCTTCCTGGCTTGTTTCAAATTTTCATTGGCAAGTTTCCAGCCAGTTTTTAAACGAGTGGTCAGCTCATTTACATATTGGTATGAAGATGTAATGTTTTCCTCTGCCTTTTCATCAGTCCACGTTCTTAACAAAGCTACATATGGACCTTTAGTTGTGTGGACCTATTTGTCCATGCACCGGTATGGTCTCTTCCACTCGAAGCTTTATAGTGATGATTTTTCCTCCCAGAATTATCATTCACAAAACGACCGCTACCAATTCTTTTCCTGGGGCTTTCTCCCCACTTAAAATTCTTGATGAGAGATTTCCTCTCTACATCCTCTTCCTCCAGTTTGTTTAAGTCCGATTGAGGGATTTTCGGCTTATCCTGGGGTAAGACATCCTTTTGCACTTTCCGCATAGTGGCCATTGTAAAACAGTTAAGTGAAGCTTGTCCGTGAAAAGGGGCTTCCCATTTCATTTGGTCCACTTTATCAAATTTATATTTCTTTTTATGGTCAGGCCTAATTTTGCCCCTTGGCGTGTCCAGGTCCTGATCAATGTTCCCACTTGTGGGTGTTCCCTCATGTGCTATGCTACACCTTTCTACAAAATTCTCAATGTCCCATCTTGCTTTGGGCCAATAATAATTGTGAGCCACCTTTTGGATGATGGTACCTATTTTCTCATGGTCCCCATCTGGTTTCACATGTAGGCTCCTTATTAATTCTGTCATGTATCTTTTAGGAAGTACCAGCTGTCCCTGACCTTTGGATCTAGCTCCAGTCTTCCTATACATCAACTTGTTTTTCATGTAAAAATCTCCCTTGCCTGGAGTTGTATGACAAGTTGACAATTTCCTGAAACAAGGCTTGAGGGTCTTATCCCCAGCCTGTGCCTTCCTCATCTCTTCTGGAGTGGTATCCAACATAATATCCTCCTCCTGTCTTGAGGTCGACCTGACCTGAAGGGTGGCCATAACTATAGGGTTCCTTCTGCAACGGTCAGTGTCATGATTGTTCATCTTACAATTTTTACACCACCTTTTTCCTTGGTTGTAAGATTTTCTTTCATCATATTTCCTTTCATCGAATTGTGGGTTTTTATTTTTATTGTCATACCGTGGCCTATCAAATTGGTGCTTACCTTTGTTTTGATCCCTATGATCAAATTTATTAAAGTTCTGTGGTGCCCTAAAATTATCCACCTGTTTCTTTTTATTACCTGATACTTCTGCTTGGGCCGCTTGATACCTTTCTGCAACATTTAGCAACTCACCCAGTCTCTCTGCACCTTGTTCCATGAGAAACTTTCTCAGGTCTGGAGCCATGGACTCTCTTAATTGTTCTATAAGGACCATTTCCTTAAGATCTTGGGTTTTCCCCAGAGAAGTCCATTTCTCCAAGTATGTCTCTATCCGTGCAGAGAACTGGTGATAGGTTTCACCTGACAGTAGTTTAGCATTCCTAAATTTTTTCTGTAAAATTCTGCATTCTTTTCATATCTTAACAAAAGAGCCTGCTTTAGCATGTCATAATTTTCCTGATCATCTCTGTGCATTTTGGCAAAAACTTCATAAGCTGCCCCCCGAAGTCCTTGAGATAACTTTAAGCTCCACCTTTCTCTCTCTAACCCATATGTGGTAGCTAATAATTCGTATCTATTTATATAGCTCTCAATATCATCGTCTTTCTCAACAAAATGATCTAAATGAAAGTTCATAGCTGAGGTTGAGGCTCCCTGAGTAGCAGTAGCATCAGAGGCAAAGGGACTGGCACCATTTTCAGGAGCATGGCCCTGAAACTCAAACTCCCTTAGTCGTAGCTCATGTTCCCTTTGTAATCTCTTCTCCTCCTTTTCTGCTTCCCTTTCTGCAGCTAATCTCTTCTCTTCCCTTTCTGCAGCTAATCTCTTCTCTTCCCTTTCTGCAGCTAATCTCTTCTCTTCCCTTTCTGCAGCTAATCTCTTCTCTTCCCTTTCTGCCTTTTGTTCTTCTACTTGGAGCCTCTTAATCTCCCTATCAGCCTCCAATGCTTTAGCCTCTTTGTCAGCCTCAATCTGCAACCTCTTAATTTCTTTTTCAGCCTCTAACCTTCTTTCGGCCTCTTTTTCCAATCTTCTTTCTTCCCGTTCAATAAATTTGTCACATTCAGTAGTGACATAGGTAATCATAACTTGCCCATCTAATCCCAACTCTTTTGCAGTCTGTACAGCCGCAGATCGAAATTTGGCCAGGTCCGCCATTTTATATCAGGTAATTAAATAAAATATCTAACTAAACAATATAATCTGTAATTATATATCCAATGGACAAAACAGGCACCAAGAGCTCAACCTTATTTAATTCCACCCAAGGATACCTTTTAACTTTTTATATTCCCTGAAGTGAATTACCCCCAATATTTATACTAGTAAAGGATTCAATATCCCGGACCGGACCCCAATATATGTGGTAAAGTGGGATGATATAAATATTTATAGGGACTTAGTGTACTGACTGAGATCAGCTGTGAAGGTATCTGTATCTAATATGTGTAGTGTTTTACAGATAACCTTACTTACTGCCACATATTTATATCTCAGTCAGAATTATTCTGGAATATTGTGTTGGCAACGTTATATGTCTAGGGTTATGCAAATGATGAAGTGTAAGTCACCACAACAACAAACAGATAAACAATTTAATTATTCCACCATACTTGACAATACTGTGACACTCACAAACAGTCAACACTCTAGAAGACTATCTTAAAAGATTCAATGATAAATTTCAGATATATACAGATGTATTGATTTTTTCGACAATAGTGATCCTGATTCCACTACACAGTGAACCAGGCAATATTATAACATGTAATTACAAATATTATGTACACAGATATAAATGTGGTCTTTGCATTGACATACAATATTAGTAATCTATGTGTGTGAGTTGTGATGTGGAAATATGAGGTAATACTGGTTTTGTTCTTCAAGATAGATTCTTATTAGACATCATGACTGCATGTGCTTGTGTATGTTTGGAACTAGTATTGGAGATGGTCTCAGTTCCGAACATTAAAACAATTAATTGCCCCTCTTTAATTAAGTTAGTGTCATTTACGAGGGGTACATAGTGTTGAGCTCTTTTGGCCACAGTGGGCTTAACTTTCGTGATGGCGGCAGGCAAGGACTCCTCTGCTCGACTATTCACTGTTTCTGAAGACACCTCACTGGTTACTATAGGGACCCAAGAGTATGCTGTCAGCCTCTGGATTCAGCAAACGCTCAGACCAGGTGCGGCTTCAATACTAGGACCACAGTCCCTGAAACAAGAAGGATGTACCTCCTACTTCAGAACCAATTTATACTATCTGGCTAGACTGAGCACAATACATCACAAACACAGAGTTCAGAGCTTTAGTTTAACTGCTATCTTCTTCTGAAGCAGCTTACTCCAGTATTAACCTCCCTAACGGTTACTACGCCTCTGCACTTTCAGCTATAAGTCCTTCCATGTCATAAGGTAGGTGTCAGTGTACTATGTGGTAATTCCATGTAGTTTGACTTTTCTCCGACACCTTCTGTTCAGGTTGGAGCAATATATATATAGATATAGGCCTTGTCTCATGTTCGCTACTGAACTGCACATATATACAGACATAAATTATCAATGTACATTCAATTTTCATTAAAAAGAGATCAAATATTTCAACCTACCAAAATTCAAGGAAATAAACACAGATACGTTGACTAGCAATGAATGTAGGCACAAATACTGGCACAAATTCCCATCTGCTTATGTTCCAGGCTTTTATTTAGCAAAAATATGAGCTGGCTTCAACGCACTGTTGCTTTATCAAGCTTATTTGAACTAGTGGTCTCGAACTAACGCTATCAATTAACTATATTAACAGACCTAACCAATCAGGCCATTTCTACCCCATCGTTTGAAAAAAAGTACTCTTACTTCCGTCTCCCTTGACAACAAAAGATAGCATTTATAGTCCGACTAATCGTGTTTAGCCTTACATATCATTCCATCCAATCAATTCAAATGTAACTTGTGGCCTATTTCCGTACAATGGTGGTTTAAAATTCTGCCACTGAGCGACTCCGAGTTTTTAGGTTGTCTGACACCCTCATTATTTTCTTTTGCCTATAATTTATTAATTCCTGGACTATTTGCGTAACACTTAACATATTCTGTGTCAGCAAGCCCTAAGGAATCCAAATATCTCAATCTAAGGGAGCTAGGTGGCTGCGTTCAAAATGTGCATTTTCTACCACCTCCTGTTCACTTCAATCCCCATGTGGTGTCTGGGTACTGTCATGTTTTCAAACGTAAATCCATCTAATGTCATCTTTCCTAATAAGCGTTTTCCAGGTTTTTTAAAACCTAACTCTGGGAAGGGTAGTGTTTTTATCACTGTCCGTCTGAAAAAAAGTTATTGCATGTGGCCTTACACGCGTGATAGTAGTAATTGTATATCGCGTTACGCTTGTTGGGGGTGGCATTAATAGCGAGACGCGTGTTTAGTGTTGCATGCGTTCCTGATTTTCATCCCTCCCTTCTTTCCATCCTACATCCATCTGTCCATTCGTAGTGTAATTAATTTAGGTCATACGCAGTGTGCCTCTCAATGTTTTTTCTTAGAAATGCAATACCCGTTTTAATGTGTTGTGGAAACGCTTGTATTATGCAGTGGCTTATATTTAACGTGGAAACGTTACAATTTGCAGACGAAGCATAAAACAAAGGGGATTTCGAGTACTGTCATTGTGACAGCACTGTTCTTTACCATTCTTCTTCCTTTTATAGAATTTATTTGTTAGGCTTTACATTTACTTTTTAATTTATATATGTGGATTAGAATATTTCACGACAAAATGCTACAAAAGTTAGTCCCATAGTAGATATTGCCGTAGGCGAGTGAAATGTTAGAGACTTTACTGTATTAAGTACAGCTTTATGAGGTGGTGTGACTAGTTCCCTTAATAGCTGTCTTTGCCTTCCCTGACTCAAGAGCGGAGTCAGGTACCCATTTAAAGCTAAATATTACAAACATGGACACATTTTAACAGTCACTAGCTATATTCTATCATACTTCTTTCTAACTTCTTAACTGTCTTCTTCAAATTCTACTACTTATCTGTCAATCGTTGTCCCCTCAGGTATCGTTCCTGTCACCTTCATGAAGAAAACGGACAAACGGAGCGGGTATGCTGTTACCAAGACCTTCTACAAAGATACACCAAGTCCTTCTGTCACATACCATCAGCCAATCTTCCTGATTATTTTAATTTCTTTCTCACACTTTCTGCTTGTGTTTTTTCTGTCGACTTCTGCTTGTTTTTTTTTTTTTCTGTCGACTTTTGCTTGTCTTACCATGTGGATTCCAGAACAAGGACTGCCTTTTAAAACTACCTGCATGTTTCCTCAATATATTTTATATCCATCTTGAGCATCTTCTTCTACAAATCTTATAAACTGTGTAGTTTACTCTGACAGTGGTTTACAAATTATCTAATTCACTGTAAAGAAAAACAAACAAACAAACAATTATTGTACTTCAAATGTACAATTCTTGTGCAAGGTTTAATTCATCAGCGCAGTTATTGCTAATATGTAATTACTTGTCATTAAAACTGGTAAAGGTAGTTAGTTCACTTAGGACACGCTTGTAAAAATGGTAGCTCAATTTAAAAAAAATTAAATTATTGCTCATCGTTACACAATTATTTTTTAGCTTGATGTTATTAATTCCTAGAGCTTTTGCAGCTACAAGCATGTTTTTTTTTTTCACTTTCGCAGTCAGCCCAGCATTATTTAAATATGTTAGTTTGGTTTGGTTTGGTTTGGTTTGTTTTTAAGGACTATCTTCATTGCACAGTGACAACTCCATCTCAGCACAGTGCACGAACTCCGTAGCACCGGCGAGATTCCCAACGTGTGAATATAGGAATCACACATTCTATAATATCTTTGTCATGGGTAGGTTTTTAATTTTTTAAATGTTGCCAGGGCAGCGGCCGTATGGCCTACCCTTTACGATCTCCAACTGCCGAGGGATTTTTAACGTGCGCAACTGCACACGGGACCTCCTATCATTTTCGCCCTTATCCAAGAAGGCTAAGTATTCAATCTCACTACCCAGGAGACCGGGAAGGGGGGGGGGGGGTATGAATAACTGGAAAAAAAATTCCATAAATTATATTCGCTCTACTGGAATATAGTACTCGAACACGGTACATTCAGAATTCCTTTAGAATACCTCTTAGTCACTCTGACCCCTTGAAATATGTTAACCATCTTGAACTGCGTTTTGCGTGGGTATTTGAATAAGGACACTTAAAAGGCTGGGAAACTTCGGGAAAGGTATCATATTGGATTTGGAACAACCATAATGGGCTATAGAAACCAGAATAAGAAGTTTATATAAATGTTACCTTGACAAATATCTCAAATTGTCAGAGTGCATAAATCATGGTGAAATCGCCATTTTGGAAAAAGCAGTCAAAGTGGAATGGGTTAATTTCCAGCGCAGGAAGATTTAAAGCAAACAAACCAACAGTAGGGTGGTACACAGAAGGTTAGACCAAAGTGGAATCGCCTCCCTATAGTGCAAAAGATGTAAGGTGGCTGAAAGGCGTGTCTGATTGAGGACAACTTCTGATGATCAGATTGTAATGCTGTGTGTGGAGTCTCCCATCGTTGAAGAAGGTGCACTACCGTAGTTGCATTAATATGTCGGCATGCTTTCCTTTGTGACAACTAAGGAAAGCAATAATTGTGGGCAAGTATCTCTGGATATGCTTGGAGTCACTCTGGTATATAAAAACTGTTTTTAATTGCTTCACACTATATCATAATTTCAAAGAACACAGGTAGTCTTTGTTCTAGAATCCCCATGGTGAAAGAAGCAGAGGGAGACAGAAAAAAACATGGAGAAAAGAGAACTGCAGACAGACATGAGGGATAAAGAAAGACATGGCAAGATTTTGAAAAGATGGCACGGGACAGGAAGGTCGGGGCATGAATTTGTTGAATGTCTGTGCTGCTTTTGGGGCTGAAGAGTAATAAGGCTGATGATCAAATATTCTTGTTCTTTCTGCTGCTGATACTATAACTGCTACAACTACAAGCACTACTGCAGCTGTTACTACTACTACTATTACTACTACTACTACTACTACTACTACTACTATTTAGACTACAACTACTACTTTACTATTACTAATATTAAAAAAAAAAAAAAATTTAAAAAACCACTAAAACTACCATCATTACTACTACTTCTACCACCAGGACCATCACCACTACGACCACTGCTACAACAAGTATTCAACAGCAACAACAACAGCTAACACTTACAACTGCTACTACGATATCACATGTTCCCCCTCTTCTTGCGTCACTGCTATTAATATCATTATCACCACCATTATCACACCCACTACTGCCTTTTCTTCTTCGTGTTAATTTTTATGTGTTTCTATATCTCATCCACGCCTGCCCTTTTTTTTTTCTTCGATTAATTCTCTGTATTCATTCGCCCCGTGTAGCTCCCAGTGGTCTCTGGGTATATAACGAAAAAATAGTATTACTGTATCCTCGGGCGTGTTGTAAACGACGATTTACTTGAGGTTGTGAAAACCTCATCATGAAAAAAAATTGTTGTAGAAACTAAATCTGCAAGAGCACGCAGATGTTATGGTGCAGGCTTCCTGGAAAGGAACCAGCCACAGTGATAGCTCAATGTTCTGAGGGGATCGAAAAGAAAAATTATGATAATGATAACATAACAATATCATTATCATCATTTTGTGGCTTATGAGATTCTGCCGTCAACAGAAAAATTTTTAACGAGCTATTTATAATTCATTAAGTACTAATTAGGATTCTAATTTCTTTTGCAGCTGTGTGTCGAGGTCCTGATGGAGACAACCATTAACAAGGACGGTGAAGAGAGCTCTGCCTCACACCCCCAAATAGTAACTAAGGGTTCTTTAATTTGTCTCAGCTGGTCAGATCAAAAGGTTGACATCAAGACGACACCCCTCTCTGTGGATGAGTCCTCTTATGACGCAGACAACAATACAAGCAACAAGGTTGCGAACAACATTAGCGAGAGGCAGTTTACAGTCAAGTCGTACTGAATTATTGGCAAGGCTTGGTAATCAAGATAAATCGTCTAGTCGGAACAGGAAAGGAAAGTGGCGCGGGGGAGAGGGGATAATATTTTTAACGTATAAGAAATGTTAATTATTCTGAAAAAAAAAAACTATACTAGGTTGATAAATGGCAAATAATGACATAGGTACATTTATAAGTAGGGGTCGTCCATTTATGATGAAACGCAGTGAAAAGAAGGGGGGTCCAAAATGTGTGACGAAGTGTGACGATAAGGGAAATAATTTATTGATAACGACTTTAGTTTTTGAATTGTTTTTGGTTTTTGCTAAAGGTTTAACATTATTTTATGACACTTTAACATTAGTAAAAAATTGAAATTATTGATATGGTTACTTTACATTTAATTTATTTTTTATTGTTGGAACTTAAATGAAGCCACAATGAGCAATCATTTTAATAAATTTAGCAGCATTTAACCAGCAAAGCAGTATTTGTTAAAGCCTTATTAATTAAGCTCTGCACTAAATTCTAGCAATTAATACATCACTAGGTAGGGAACAGAGAATGTAGTGTGAGGCTAGTGTGGGTTCCAGCACACATAGGCATTGCTGGTAACGAGTTGGCAGATCAGAACGCCAAGAATGGAAGAACAAGTAAAAACAATATAAGAGCAGGACTGGGAAGGTAAGAGATCAAGAGCCAAGTGAAGATAACTATAAACGAGGAATGAAAGAAAAGTAGAAAAGGCAGACAGGCGTTCAAACTGCTGAAAGAACCAACGAGGACGTGCCAGGTCAGAGAAGAATTAAAGATACCATCAAACAAAAAACTGTGGCGTCTCCGTCTCGGTGCAGCATACTTTACGATAGAAGAACCACACTGCCAAGAATGTCAGAAAGAGAATGACATAGACCACTACCTGATCCACTGTAAAAAGTATGAACAACAAAGGCTTGAATTAAAAACTTACTATAGAAATCACAATATAGACTTGACAGGTGATAAGGTTTTAAGTATAGATGCCCAATCAATACTTAAAAGATATATACATAAAACAAAGGAAAACATATAAGGTTAGTAACAAAAAAACACAAAAAAAAACACAAAATAAAATAAAAAACTTACTAACTACTCATAGGACAAGGAAAGACAACAAGGTATTAAATATAAAAAGAACAAATACTAATACAAAGTAAAACCAAGTGTAAAGGACAATAGTTATCAAGAAACAATACAAAAGAGAAAATAAAATGGACAAATACTAATATAAATTAAAATCAGCAACTGCTAAAGACAATAGCTATTTAAATTGAATACAAAATTAAAAAATAAAATGACACTAAATACCCCAACTATAACCAAATTTCAGGTTGAACAGGGTAGACCAAGATGGAACGAGAAGAGGCAATAACGGTCAGCCCGCTCTCCACCCATCACCTCATCAAAACAACAACAACAACTGCACTAGTTAAGTAATTTACATTCGATCACAATTTAATTTTCAGTATAACAAAAAATTGGGTTAAAAAGGTGGGTGGAAAGATATGTGACGTCAAATGAGAGGGGGGTCTGGGTTTTTTGTGTGACGAAATATGACATGGGGAATGGTTTAAAAGTAGAAAAAAACAAAATTACGTGACGTCATATGCGGACGACCCCTTAGTCCTTTTTAATCGAGCCAAATTCTCAGGACAGATCTAACAAGAAGATGAGATAATGGTATCTTTCAGATTCGGACCGCCATTACATCTGTAGAGTTGCTCTACTGTTGAGTTTCTCTACTTTCAGATGAAAGCTTTTTAGCGCTTCGAATTTCTTTGTTACAACAAGTAAAGAGGTTAAAAAAAAGAGAAAAGAGAAAAAACAAGTTTTAAAGACCACTTTTATTGTTGTTACCAAGTGCTCTAAAAAGCCGAAAACATGCTGTTCATTACCTAACGAGGTCAAGCATTTAAGATTTATAGACATTACTGTTAAATTTTTCTCACAGTATTTATCTTTTCATACATTAATATCAACATTGATGAATAACCTTAATTTTTATTTCATACATTATATCAACGATGAATATTATATATATATATATATATATATATATATATATATATATATATATATATATATATATATATATATATATATATATATATAATGTAGCTAATTTTGGCTTGAACTTTAATTTTATTTCACCTTGCATAACTTTGTATACCGCTTTCGTATTCACAGCTAGTGCGGCTCGACAGGCATGGGGCTTCACATATATTTGCTGGCTCTTTCGAATATTTCAAGAAGTTTTAAAATAAATATAAATCTTCGTAAATGAAACTTTCATCTGTAGACATTCACGCAAGTAAATACTTCTTAGCTCTTTAAATGCTAGCGAATGTTATGTCGGCTCCGGTGATTTTTCTGTCAGGACTACATACCGATAATTAGCTGGCTTTGTTTTTTGCTTGATACTGAAAGAGTTAAGAAATTTTTCTAACAAAGGACAGTGAAGCTGTGTAACAGCTGAACAAGTTCACATGGCCGCACAGCTCTCACAGAAATCGGTCGCTTGAATCGGCTGGCAAGCAACGAATGAGTTATTTTATCCACCTAGTTTTCAAAATATGTCTAACAGGTATAAGTAAAGGAGGTAAAGGATCCTGTTACACGCCTATTGAGGCATATTGGGAATATGGTGTTAGGCCCATATTTTCTTGACCATCGGCACACTAGGGGTGATGTGGTCAGCATCACGCCGGCCGCCTTAACCTTCCCAGAGTTGCTCTGGTACCCAGTTGGGGCTGGGTCGACCCAGGAGCCGTTTGCGGCCTAAAAAAATCCCACCTCATCTGGGGATCGAACCATAGACCACTGAGCTAGGAAGGCAGTGCACTAACCACTATGCTACCGCGGCTCCCATATGTCTAACAGACTCGTCGCAAATGTTCAAGAGCAGAAGAAAATACAAAAGGTGATATAAAACAGGCAGGAACATATAATGATTGTATGTGAGGGATAGAAACACGTGGGCTGAAGCAATAAAGAAGTCGGAGAAGAAGGAAAATTGTGATGATAATGATGATGAAGAAGAAAACGTGAAGGCGGAGATAAAAAAAATCTTATAAATTGGCTTGAGGAGTGAACGAACCTACTACATATTCACATTTTGGTTTAATTACTGTAATACCCACAGTGTGGATACTTTTCATGTAAACTTAACAAGTGCAATTAAAGAAACATCTTTTGTGTTAAGCATAAAATTGGAAATAAAATCGTGCTGGCCTAATTCATAAATAAAATGTTCTGTAACGCTGTATTATAAATAAAGTACTCATATGCCTTTAATTTAACGCTGTTAATTCTTGCAATATATTTTGGTCTACTTGTGTTTGTCCCTCCACATTTTTATGTCTTATTGAGATGTGTAGTTTAGAGCAGTAGTTCTCAACGTGGACTATGCCATATTTCTAGGGGACCACAGTAAGATGGTAAAGTATCTTTTTTCAGCTAACAGTGACTATCGGGGGGTAGACAGCGGTAAATAAGGCTAACAGTGGGGGTCATGGGCAAATACAGGTTGATAACCCCTGGTTTAGAGAATTAAATGACTGACGACGGGAGCATAAATTCTGTTAGAATATGAAAGCGAAACAAATGTCATCGCAGACGAAGAAGAGGGATAAAATAATGTACATACTAATAAATGTTTTGTTTTTAAATCAACCTAGTGCCAGATATACTTATTACATTACCTATTAAGGTAAAAACTGATACTAGGGTAAAATTGATACTGGGGTAAAACTGATACTAGGGTAAAACTGATACTGGGGTAATGTGATGGTATTGCCTCCCCTGCTTTGCAGTAGTGGCCCAACATTGGCCAAAACTCAAGAGTATCTGATATGGGCTTCAAAGGTTTCTACCTTCGCACAAGATTACTCTTGGCAGAGATGTAGATAGTAGGGTAATGACACTTCTATTACAAAGGGAGTCTTAACAAGATATTCAGATAAGCGAAAACAATGCTGCTTTGGCTGGCACGTTAATTCTATAATCTGCCGACAACTTTTGTGAAGGAATTAAGCACTTATTAATTTCAGCTCGTTCAAGCCCCCACCCCTGATTTACTCAGTGGAATTCTTATTATTATGGTATAGCTCTGTTTAGAGTGTGTGTAGTAATTTGACTGTGACAAACGTGCAGTAACTTTAAAATGATTAAATCGAAGTTAAATTTGTAACATTACAAATAACAAAATTTAATAATCCCTTTAGGTTTTAACAGTTTGAAAAATAATTTGAACAGTTTAGAAGAAAAGTTTCCTCATTGATTTATAGTAGAGATGATGTGGAAAAGTTCACTTTGGCAGCGTATAATTTTCACTTAGCTGCCAATAGTAGTTTCTGCTTCCGCTGATGGGTTCTGATGGGTTCTGTGATTAAAGGCGCCGCACGTTCCTAGAACATCAAGGAGTAACGGCCAAGCTGGTACTGCGTCTGTCTATAAGACCCTCTTATGATGGCGTCTCGCACAACTTCAGTGCACTTCTACCTTCACTTGGTTCCAGAGATAGTACTTTCTGTTGGTACCACCAATAACTATGATAAAGAATAGAAACGAAACGCTCTCTTCAGTATTGCGTTTCCCGACACATACTTATGTGGCCCCCCCCCCCCCACCTCTTCTATTCTACCATACTATATATATAAATATATATATATATATATATTTATATATATATATATACACACACACACACATTTGGGGGTGGGGGAGGGGGGAATTACAGAAATTATGTCACCAAAAAGCAGCAGAGGCAGAAATATTTAAAAAAAAAAAAACATCCTGCGCCACCAAGTATATTGCTAACAAAATTGGCGTTTTCTCAAGAGGCGTGAAAATTAGTTCCCCCGGCCGGATACGCGCCATGACAAAGATTGCAGCATTGATGTTAAAAGATGAGGCAAAAGTGACCGATGTATAAGACAATTCTTTATACGGAGAATGATAACACTTCACAACAGTTTGAAGTTCGTATCACAAATCACATTGAAAAAAAAAAACGTTTTCTCAGTTAAAATTGGTTCCCGATACAGTCGTTTGACAAAGAGAGGCTCCTAAAAGATGAGGCATTTGGCTGAACTTGAAAATAACATGCTCCGCGGAGTTCTGATTGTCTCTCTCAAAAAACCACGAAATAGTTTTCATCTGATGCTACCTAGCATTGTCGTAAGAGTTGACTAATGTGAATTTATACATATGGTAGGCAGTCACCAAAATGTACAAATACAGAGGAAGCGCTACTGTAAGAGCAGGGGCTCCCGTACTGAGTGCCACCTTAACAGGAGACTGATAGAATGACGTGGCAATAAGAAATGGTATTGAAAGCCAGTTACGATAGGAAAAACGCAAATTCGGTATTGTCAAAATATATGATAATACCATGAAAGGCAACCAGAGGGGCAAAGATGAAGATAAGAGAGACTAAAGCATGGCAACACTCTGACACGAATAGTATAAAGACACACGGACACAAAGTTGTGTCTCAGAGTGTGTTAATGTTATGTGACATTTTATACAAAGCGTTACAACAGGAGGATATCTGATCATCAGAACAGGACTACTTCAGAACCGTTTGTCGGGCCATTTATCTCCTGTATACTCTAAGGGGCGGGCACACTTAGGTCATGACTCTTAAGAGTCAGCCTCCCGTTGATATGTTATTCTCCTGCGCTAGGAATTGAACCCACTTCGCTTTGGTTGCAACTTCTAAATTCTCTCTTCGTTTTATACATTCTGCCAGCTTGAAGCAGTTGAGAATGTCGTGAAACATTCTAAATCCACATATATAAATTAAAAGGTAAATGTAAAGCCTAACACATAAATTCAATAAAAGGAAAGAGAAATGGTAAAAGTACAGTGCTGTCACAATGGCGTACAAAAATCTCCCTTGTTTTGTACTTCGTCTGCAAATTGTAACGTTTCACGTTGATAGTAAAGCCTACTGCTTCACTACACGCTTTCTACAATAAAACGTGTACTGCATTTCTAAGAAAACCTTGAGATACGCAAGCTGATTAATGACCTAAATTAATACTTCCATTAATTTCATTTTATACCCTACGTTAACATAAACGGAAAGACAGATGAACTTAGGATAGAGAGAGGGAGGGCTGAAAGCAGGAACGCATGCAACACTAACACGCGTTTCGCGATATACAATTAATGCCACCCTCCCCGCGCGAAAGGCCAGAAGCACTAACTTTTTTTCAAATAGACAGTGATAAAAAACACTACCCATACGAGAGTTAGGTTTAAAAACCTGAAAAACGCTTATTAGGAAACATGACATTATACTGTGTTATGTCTGAAAGCCTGACAGTACCCAGACACCACATCGTATCGAAGTGAACGGGAGGTAGAAGAAAATGCATATTTTGAACGCAGCCCCTTAGCCCCATTAAACTTATATATTTGGGTTCCTTAGGACTTGCTGACAAAGAATATGTTAAGTGTTACGCAAATAGTCTAGGAATTAACAAATTATAGCCAAAAGAAAATAGTGAGGGTGTCAGACAACACCAAAAAATAATCGCACAGTGGCATGTTTTTGAAACCACTATTTTACGGGAAATGGGCCACCATGTAAAATCCTATTTGATTGGATAGAAGTAAATGTAAGGCTAAACACGATTAGTCGGACTACAAATACTAATTCTTTGTTGTTAGGGGAAACGGTAGTAAGGGTACTTTTTTTGAAAAGCTGTGTAAACATGGCCCGATTGGTTAGACCCGCCAATATAGTCAATTAAGAGCGTCAGTTCAGTGCCACATTTTAAAATAAACTTACTAAGAAACAGTGCGTTGAGATCCAGATCATATTTTTCTAAATAAAAGTCTGGGACAGAGGCAGATCGGAATTTGTGCCATTATTCATCGCCAGTCAACGTATCTGTGTATTATTTCCATGAATTGTGGTAAGCTTGACATATTCGATATCTTTTTAATGAAAATCGAATGTAAATTGATAATTTATGTCTGTATATGTGCGTGGTTCAGTAGCGAACATGAGGCAAGGCCTAGATAGTGCTCCAACCTGAACCGAACGTGTCGGAGAAAAGAAAACTGCATGGAATTGCCAAATAGTACACTGACACCTAACTTATTGACTAGAAGGAAATAATGCTGGAATTGCAGAGGCGTAGTAACCATTAGGGAGGAGTATACTGGTGTAAATTGTTTCAGATGAAGCTAGCAGTTGGCCTACCGCTCTGAACTCAGTGTTTGTTCTGTATTGTGTTCAGTGTGGAAATAGATTATAAATTAGTTATGAAGTAGGAGGTACAACCTTCTTGTTTCAGGGACTGTGGTCCTAGTTATTGAAGCAGCACCTGGTCTGAGTTTTGCTGAATCCAGAGGCTGACAGCATACTCCTTGGTCCAGATAGCGACCAGTGAGGTGTCTCCAGAACACAGTGAAGCAATCGAGCAGAGGAGTCTTTTCTTGCCGCCATCACGAAAGATAAGCTTCTGTGGCCAGAGTAGCTCAACATTATGTGCCCCCTCAAAAATTGACATTTTATTAAACACAGAGGGACAATTATTTGGTTCAAATGACAGGAACTGTGAACTTTTCCCAATACTATTTCCACGATAATTAAACACTTGAAGTCATGATGAAAAACAACAACCAAGCTGGAACAAAACCAGTATTACCTCATATTACTACTTCACAAATTACACACATAGAATAATAATAATAAAATATGTCAATACAAAGTTCATATATATAAACTGTGTACATACTACTTGTAATTACATTTGATTGTGATTCCTGGTTCACTGTGTAGTTGAATCAGGATACCCATTATTGAAAGAATTAATACATATATTTTTAAACTTAAACACTTGACTCATTTAAGATAGTCTTATAGAGTGTTATATGTGTGTGAGTGTCACAGTGTTGTAAAGTGTTGTGGAATAAATTAAATTGTTTATCTGTCTGTTGTTGTTGTGACTTACACTTTATCATTTTCATAACCCTAGACATTTAACGTAGTCATCACAATATTCCAGAATAATTCTGACTGAGGTATAAATGTGGTAGCAAGTAAGGTCATCTGTAATACACCACACTTAATAGATACAGATACCTTCACAGCTGATCTCAGTCAGTACACTAAGTCCCCTATAAATATTTATAACATCCCACTTTACCACAGAGAAAGTAACAATTTTGTTGTATATAAATTACTGTTATGAATTCAATAGCTCATTACAGTTGTTCCACATCTAACACAATGCCTTTTCACAGAATGAAATAGTTTTTTTTTAAATTTAAAAGTCATACCTTTTGCACCAGTGTTTGATAATGACACCATTAAATAATGAACAGCATTTTTTTTATCTCATAAGAAGGATGGACATTGATCCGCCAAATAACATGCGTACAACAGAAGGCGGAAACACAAGCACATTTAACAGGCCATCATCATCATCATTATTACCTTTGAGTTCACCAAGGAGCATTAGCTGTCAAATAAATGTATGACAGATACTCCAGTCCTGTGCCATCTGGACAAGATTTTTTCATGTCTTCTATATTAGAGATGGCTACTGTGTTTATGTGTCGAAACAATGCGTCGATACTGCGTCGTACCCGAACGATTCGATGCGCAGCCTTCTTGCGGTGTCGATACAGTGTCACGTCCTGTCTGTTTTGCAGAGACACACTGTCTCACGCAGATTCGACACATAGCCTGCTTCGAACAGCAGTTTCAGTTCCCGTCTGCTTCGCTGTTTTGCAAAGGGCACACTGTATCATTGTCTCACTTTCAGGGGCCTTTGTAAAAATGTGTCAAGCGTGCGGTACATTAGGCGTTAATAGATAGTATGGAAAATCAAACAAGTCATAATTTATTTTTTTTAAATAATTCCTCAGGACTGAAAGAGGCTTACTACTACTAGGTGTCTGCTCGGTTTGAGTTGAATCATTGTCGCTGACTGTACCTATTCTAGTTTTATATAATGTGTCATTATTACTGTTATTATTATTTTTTTTTTCACTGTTACTGCAGCTGTCAGCATGTTCCCCTTGCATATCATCATAATGAAAACGACTGTGTAAAATTCTTAACAGTGGTCACACGAAATACCATAGATTTGTACTAACGAGAATAAGTAAATCTGCATACTAGGGTGTCACGACTCATGTCTCATTGTTTCAGTTAATTTACTTGTAGTCTGCTGTTTCGAAACAGTTCCATAGTTTTATTTCATCCAAGCGCTCATTATACGCATGTTACGGTACTCTTGATTCCTGACTTCAGGCGCCATCGTAAGAAAACGTGTTTTGTTTATACATAAAATAGTGTTTAAAACTTGTGTTCAACATCATTTAATCTTCATTTATGGCGGGGAGAAGCCCTGTTTGGGATTATTTTGTAAAGATCAAAGACAACAAAGTAAAATGTAACGTGTGTTCTGGTATTTTATCATTCAAGGGTCCAAACAATGCTTCGAAACAGCGAGCGATTCGACACTTCCTGCTTGTTTGTTTCGCCTGCCTCGCTGTTTTGCAGTGACACACTGTCTGAGCCTATGTAAAATTTGAATCAACCGTTCAGAACATTAGTATGGAATATCAAACATGTCATATTTTTCAGGGATGTGTTATGATGACTTGATTTTACAAGTGATATTATTTTTGCTGAGAAGTTATAGACACTGGAAATTGTGTCAGAGCTGCAGTTGTCAATGTTTTAGGCGCTATGTTAAAGTTGAAAGTGTCCGTGTGTTCGTATAAATGTAATGGACACTTTATTAGTTCTGCTGATATCTGTATAGGCCTACTCGGTGTGGATTTGAATCATTGTCTACCAAAACTAGCTTACTCTAGTTTGATATCATGTGTTATTATTACTGTTGTTATTATTATTGTTGTTTTTTTATTATTTTCCCATATACTGCAGCTATCATCATATCTACGTTTTATTTCATCATAATGAAGACTTGTGTAAAAATATTGAATTGTGGTCACACGAAACGCCATAGATTTTCACACACGACAGTAAAAACTGAGGAAATTGTCTCACACAATTCATGTATACCCGCCCCGGTACTGTCTATAAGAGACTTCTTTCTCCCCTATACGGGCAATTGTGTCGACACACTGTTTCGACACACTGTTTCGACACAGTATAATTAATTGAGCCGACTGTCTCGAAACAACGGAGTGTATCGATTCGCCCACCTCTATTCTATATCCCTTTAATTTATACCTTAAGTTCTCTTTTCGACGTGTTTCCTGTCCTCCTCTACCTCTCTTTTCCTGGGGATTTCAGAACAAGGGCTGCCTTGTAATGGTATCAGTCGGTTTTTCAGTCAGTGTCCTGTTCATTTCCAACGTCTTCTACTTATCTCATGTGGCTTATCAGATAAGTATGAGAAAAGGCTGAAAAACGGGTTCAAAGGAAATTTTCAGGTGACTCTAAAGGGAAAGAAGACAAAATAAAAGATAGTAAGTGAGAAAGAAAGAGATGGTGAAGGTCTGATGATGTTCTTACAATACGTATGACTTGCGACATGTGAGAGTCAATTAAATATCTATTGGATGTCATGGGTTGCCTCCCATTAGCTCTGCAGTAGTGGTCCAACAGTGGCCAAAACTCAAGAGTGACTAATGTGAGTCTTCAAAAGTGTCTACATTTGTGTGATGGGGCCGTAAAGACACCCCGGCTTCCCCCTTCATGTTCATGGCATATTTATCGCCCGTATATTTTCGATGTGCGCGCAACCCACGTGACTGTCAGCCCACGTGACGGCGCGAGCAAGCATTGCTGGGATGTGAAAATTCTGACAAAGAAGAAGATTGATGTCTAGGCCATAATAAAGCCTAAGAATTAGTTGTGATGTGTTATATTTGATAGTCGTGTGTTATATTTGATAGTTGTGGGCCATATCTGTGTTTTCATGCCTAATAAAGCAATAAAGGCGAGTGTTATTTGCGTGGCGCAATTACTACGCGCCGCGCAGTAAGTTGAGTGATTCGCTCGAGGGCTTATATAACCAGTGAAGACGATAACACCCTATATACCCCAATTATAACCAACTTTCAGGTTGAACAGGGTATAACAGCAACATAGAAGACAAAAGAACGAACGAACGAAGGGCTTATATAAAGAGATAGCGAGCGGCAAACAGGCCAAAAAAAACGCAATATATACCCCAATTATAACCAACTTTCAGGTTGAACAGGGTATTACAGCAACATAGTGGACGGAAACAACAACAACAAATCTAACATTGCCCATTCACACACGATACAACAACTACGTGGATGCTTCTCATCGACCTCCCTCTGCAGTACCTCTACGAAAGGGATGTATCGCAATATTCCTTCAATAATGACCCGAATTGCACCCACCCTGCAACATAGGACTAAATTTACACCAGCCTACAGCGATAACAGCTCTTACTGTCCCAAGTACATCATCCACTCGTCTTTGTCTACCTTATAACATAAGATCTGCTCATTCTTCATGTCCCCATAAATTTCACCCATTACTTGTCAACGCCCCCATAATCAATACTCCATCCTTCCATAATGCCTCCGTTCTCCTTTTGACCTCACCAACTTTAATATCACCACTTCTCTCCTTACCTATACTCCCTCCCAACCCAAGCCATCATACATTCTCTCTACTCATCACTCTTAAATCAATATCATCTCACTCCACATCTTCCCATCACACCTCTATCTAACTCCCCCTCTCTACCCTCATCCTCCTATCCCTTCCCTACTATACCATATCTCTAACTCACAATCTCCTAACTTCACCCACTCCATATCCCCCCCCTTAACTCTCCTCTCTCACACCCTCATTCTCACAACCCCTCTTCCCCCCCCCCCTACTCACACATCTCCCCCCATAACCCCCTCTCATACCCCCCCCCCTA
>JAMPIV010004345.1:437500-442593 GCA_024509875.1 Oreohelix idahoensis | reverse complement strand
TTATTTTAAAATTTCTTTAATAATATATATTCTATATTTTTCATTTTTCTATATTTTAAAATTATACAAATTTTTTTAAATCTTATTTTTCTTATAATTATATTATTAATATTATTTTAATTTTATTTATTTTTTTTATCTTTTTTTTTAAATATTTTAAATTTTTTTATTGATTTATTTATTATTATATAATAATTAATTATTATATTCCGATAACATAAATCAGTTTTTACTAATGCTTATGTTTTATTTATATTATTTAGAATTTAAATATTTATACCCCCACTATTATTATTTTTTTTTTGTTTATTTTTCAAAAAAGCAGACGAGCTTTATTGGCAAACCAAGGAGACAATAACAGATTTATTTTAATTTTTGTTATTGCAGAAATTATGTTTTTTTTTTTAAACTATAAGTTTTTTTATTTTTGTTAGTTCAGGACCACCACTGTTGTATGACATACTGATATTCTGTCACTTCATCTAAGTTTTTTTTTATACTCCTATATTTTTGAAGTTTTATTTTATCAAAGCATGTAAGAAGAGACAAGAAAGTACAAAGCATGGGGTTTTTGGAACCCAATATGAACAGGTCTGTATTTCAGATCTGGCATTTGCCGATAATCTTGCCCCGATTGCTAAATCAGAGGCATATCTTCAATCTAACCTACGAGTTTGGAAGGAAGAGCTGGCGAAGAGAGAGATGGTCATCAGCAACTCCAAAACAAAAACCATGGTGATTTCCCGAGAAGAAAAAATGCATCAGATTATTCTAGGAGAACAAGTCCTGGAGCAGGTCAACCACTCTAAATACCTTGGAGCTGTAAGGAAGGGAGGCATCAAAGAAGAGGTGGTTACCCGAAGAGCAGCAGCTGTGAGACTGTTTTCAGGCCATAAATACACGATTCCTAAGCAATAGAGAAATTGGCAAGAAGACGAAGATGGATTAGCAAACGAAGCTCAAGCACCTATGTTCCTAGCATCATTCATATCGAAGATGCTCATGGTCCGCAACTGATTGCTAAGTCGGAGGCGCGTCAAACCGGTTCCCTGCGGGTCCATGGAAGGGGGGGGGGCATGGGGAATTAGGGATGGTCATTAGGCCAGCTCTAAGGCAAGGTCCATGGTGGTGTCGCGGGAGGAGGGAAGACCATCGGAGCCAGGGTTGGGGGGGCGGGTCCTGGAGCGGGTCGACCACTTTAAATATCTCGGGGCTATTATAGGCCGAAAGGGAGGCATCAGGGAAGAGTTGGCCACTCGAGGGGCAGCGGCTGGGAGACTTTTTCGGTCCGTAAATCTTGGGTTCCTCGGCGGGAGAGAGGTTGGTGAGAGGACGAAGATGGCTGTATACCGCTCCACCTATGTCCCAGTCTTGACATATGGATGCGGGTCGTGGGCAATGACTACAACCCACAAAAGCCAGATCCAAACCTCAGAAATGAGGTATCTGGGGAGAGTGGTTGAAGTAACAGGAGGAGACATGGTCCGCAACCAGACGATCCGTCAAGGCCTAAAATCCCATCCGCTGCAGACCCAAATAGAACAGTCCCAACTAAGATGGTTTGGCCATGTCTGCAGAATGGGAGAAGATCGGCTACCACGACAAGCATGGGAAACAAAGAGCCAGGGATCCAGGCCTCCAGGGCGGCCCTGGGTCCGCTGGGAGGACAACATTAGACAATCTTTGAAGGACCGAGGACTAGAATGGAACCAGGCCAGGAAGAAGACAGCTGATAGAATGGTCTGGCGCTCTCTCTTCCAAACCTCTACACCTCACGGTAGAAGGGGAACGACTAAGTAAGTAAGTAACCAATGACTATGTAAACACAATCACAATGTAAACAATAACAATGTAAACATTAACAATGTAAACAATACAATGTAAACAATAACAAAGATTTAGCAACAATACGAAAACATTCGCAGAAATCAACAAAAAATAAAGCGAAAATTAAAGAAATATCACAAAAAATGTGATTATATCTGCGACAATATGATACAAATACAAGACACCACAGTGTATAAATATAAATGGTGTATAAAACTAAACAATAGAAAAGGGGAGATCTACAAGTACAAACAAATCAAAACAAAACTAAAGAATGCGAAAAAATAACGAAAACAACACTAACACATGTCATCACAGCTAATATAAATAGCAACAGAAGTCGCTTAGCAAATTTCGCTATAGGAAATTTGCCTACCCTACAGAACACTCTCAATAGAAGACCTCTATGACGTGGTATGATCTATAGGAGTCGCCACCCATCCAGACCCGCAGGAACATAAACATATAAATATAAATATACAAATAACAAATAAACATATAACATGTAAACAACAGGATCAGAAGTATGGAAGACTCAGTATCAGTACAAGGGCACAGTTCACAAACAAACAGGCCACTTAACTTCTGGAACTCCAATCGTCAGTACAGCAAAGAACAGGATGTAATCAGCATTCTAAGATTGAAGATCCAACGTTGATCGACATCTGTACTTGCATCAAAATAGCTACGACGATGGATGACTTGAGCTTCCAAACGGTACAGGCAGTGTACAGGTAGTGTAAAACTCGTCAGCGATGGAACTTGGCCTTCTCCAAAGCAAGAACAGCAACAAATCGCTACTTCCGTATGTAGTACAACTGGGAACTGTCACTTTCTTGACTTAGGATCAGCGATTGTAGAAAATTCCAAAAAGCTCCTGGGCAACGCCGAGTAATTTCAAAATTCTGCAGTTCTGTAGTTGTCTTGAAGATGTTGTCTGTTGAGTGTATATGCAGCGGGTAAGGGACCCCGAGTCTACTGGTACCAGGCCGAACCAGCTTATGTCTCAAAAATATATGTTGATATATTGAGGTGAGTAATCTTTTGTTTCTGGCCACCAGATATGTAGAGGGTTACTAGATATGTTGATATGAAGTTATAGAGTGTTGATGTGTCTTGGTTCTAGTACCAGTCAACATGGAGGGTATTATCGCCCTCAGACACCAAGTATGATGAGGCGAGATGTTATGGTGTCGTTGGTCTGGTTTATGTGGGACGTATATGTAGAGTCAAGCATCAGACATGGACGTCACACTTCATTCATAAACGTATAAAGTCAATAAATCGTTCAACAGCAAGTGATGTTGTTGGTAACATATATTGTGTACGCCACAATGACAGGATTCATGAACATCATTATGCAGAAAACATCACAGGTATAGTACAACAGTCATTGTATCATCGACGTAGTCAATTCAACAGGAACAGCAGACAGCATCATAATAATGTAAATCATATGCCTTTTAGGATATCGTAATCAGCTGTACCTGTAGTCGGGTATGAAAACTTCCCCTTTCCATAAGAGATCTAGTAGATATCAAACAGGAGATTAGTCATTAATAACGTCCTCTTCCTTAACAACAAAGGTTCAACCTCATATCAGTAGTCTCCTCTCAACGATGCATGAAAGCGTGAGCCCAAACAGAGGAAAAAGCACAACATCAAGAGATGGCGATCTTAAAGCTTGTCTAGTATGGAATTAAATCCTCCACATATCAAAGCTGGTAGATCTATAGGCGGGTGGGCATGGAGGAAAAAGTGATTCGTTGAGCTGAGAAACTTGTCATATCCATAGACTCAAAAAGGAAAATGTCAACATCAAGAGATGGCGATAAAAGTTAATTTATAAGTTCAATTACCTTTTCATCAGGAATTAAATCAATCTCTCTGGCTCCCGGCACTAATCTCACTAGATATATCATCTCAAAAGGAACAAAACAAATGAACTCTTTCTCCCCTCCGAAGACCCAGCACAAAACTGTGTCTTGCTTCACAAGCGAATTTGCCAAGAGTGACATGGGCAGAAATTATTCAAACAATGACACAAACTAGGACATGCGCAGAACACGCGAATCGAATACAGCACAGCTAACAGACGAGACGAAGAATGTTATAAGAAGTTCTAAGAAATTAATATTCGTCTTAAGATTCGAACCTTAAAAGGGAATGACATCGCAAGTTGCCAACTGTTTCTAGGAAAAGAAGCCTTAAACGCTCCATACATGGTTATGACTTAAAATCGCTCACACACAAACTATCGGCAACCGTAGCTATCAAGATTAGACAAACTGCTTGCCGATGCTATCACGATTAGACAACTGTAGAAATACAAAGTGACTACATTTGTATATTCCCCTGAGTTATTTCCCATGCATTACAAAATTAAATACATAGAATACGTTGCGACAAGTTAGCGCAACATCATGGTTTGAGGTTTTCTTCATTTTCTGATTACCTATATATTGTGAGATTTCTTTTGTCACTTTTCCTGTCAATGTATGATGTCAGTTGGTATACTACTACTACTGCTACTACTGCTACTGCTACTACTCCTACTACTACTACTACTACTACTACTACTACTACTACTACTACTACTACTACTACTGCTACTACTACTGCTACTACTACTGCTACTACTACTGCTACTACTACTGCTACTACTACGAGGGGCGTTCAGAAAGTAAAGCACCACATCGTTTTTCTCAGCTAATAATGAAGATAGAAGCATGAAATTTTGCACACTTCAAATATGGCATGTGCCAATTGTGTGCACCAAATTGCACCGCAACCGGCCAAATTATACGGCTGCCCTAAACCGTTGAAATAGAGCGTGTTAGCAACTTGCGTTATAAGCAGCGAAGTGTGATAGAATTTCTCGTTGCAGAGAAGGAAACTGTTGTGAACATTCACAAGCGTCTATGTGATGTGTATGGAAGTTTTGCAGTCGACAGGAGTACAGTCAGTCGCTGGGTTCAGAGAATCAAAGAATCAGAAAGTGGAGATACGGAGCTCCTTGATCGGCCGCGCTGTGGACGTCCTGCCACAGCCACCAACGCAGAAATGTTGAAATGCGCTGAGGGCATTATTCTTACTGATAGGCGAATCACTGTTCAACAATTTGCCTTACAGCTGTCAGTCAGCATTGGTAGTGCAAATGCAGTTATAAAAACTCTCGGATTTTCTGAGGTTTGCGCAAGATGGGTTCCTCGAAGTCTCCCAAATGACCACCGATTGCAAAGGAAAGCAATTTCTTCTGAATTGTT